>SGPL01000044.1:12474-101107 GCA_004802705.1 Bondarzewia mesenterica
ACNNCGCTNNTCATGCCCCGAGTATCGAATACGTGTTGGCTGTTCCGAATCGGATTCAATGGCTGTCAATGATGCTAACGAGAAGTGGGCGTACAAGACCGGGATGTAAGAGAAGAATATCCCAATGGCTAGTGCCAAAATGGCCGCAGGAATCACGACAGGGTTATACCGCGGGGTTGGGGGCTGGCTAACAATGCTCGACTTTCGATTCCGGGTAGCAAGGAGGTTTCTGTAAATAAGTGGGAGACGATATTATAATGACGATATAATCAAGAAAGCTAGGTCCACATACCCCCACTGCATTATGATGAGCGTGAAAAAATACACGCTCTGTGCCCGGTTTAGGAGGTCCTTTGTGAGGCCAGGCCAGTTACCGAAACCAAATATAAGCGAAGAGAACGGCACTCCGTGTCGCTGAAGGAACCAAAACGACCTGCACCAATGTCAATCAGCAATGCTGTCTGCCGTGAAAGTGTAAATACTGACATAGACATTGCACATAGACATTCGAACACGCCGAGGAACAGGTATGCGTGCAGCAGGAGGCGCCAATCAGCGAGACGGTCGGTGCGGACGTTGCGTGGCGGGCGAGAAAGCAATCCGCTTTCGGGGGGCTCAAAGGACATGCTCAAGGCAGGAGCAACATCCGTCTTTCATTTCAAAATCATTAGTTTGAGATAAAGCAAATATGGTGGAAAAGAACGTACGCCAATGCAGATGATGATCATTCTAAGGATGAATTTGGTCAACGATAATACCGAGATAATGATGAGCATCGACTAACTGGATGTTATTCAACATTTGGGGAATGCCAATCAGAACATTCAGAATGATTGGCATCAGCTCGGAGAAACTGATCACTTTCAATGAATCAATTCGTCTAGCAGGAAGAAAACATAACTTACCATCCAGCGGGGAGAAGGTACAGGACGGTTTTTTTCAGGTTGTCGAATACAAGCCGGCCTATTTCGTCTTTGTCAACACAATTCACCTTCCCAACAAATAAGACATACCATATTCGAGGGCCACAACAATGGCAGAGAAATCTCCCAGTAAAATCATGTCTGCCGCCTCACGAGCAACATCAGAGCCACCTCCCATCGCGATTCCACAATCTGCTGCACGCAGAGATGGCGCATCGTTGACACCGTCGCCGGTCATGGCTACAATGCTACCGCGCTCACGCAGTTCTTGCACGATGCGGAGTTTTTGCTCTGGCGTCGTACGTGCGAAAACAACTTCCGTATAGCTACACAGTCTGTCCCATTGATGTTTTGTCAGGGTATTGAGCTCGGAACCGGTGATGACAATTCCTTGTGGAGCGGCTGTAGCAGCGTCAGACACCGTGCTGGGAAGATTGTAAGGCCCATCTTTGTCGAGATCGTGGCAGTGGTGAACGGCCTTCGGGTTACTGATGATTCCTGCCTGTGCTGCGATTGCCACAGACGTCGCAGGATGGTCCCCTAGGAGCAAACATGAGCTTAGAAAACAGACCGTGCTGAGAACTTGAATTACCGACCTGTGACAACGAAGAAACGAATTCCTCCGCCACGGCAGATCCTGAAAATATTTTGGTTCAACGTCAGTCATACACCGCAACTCGCAGTCATAAAAGACAACGTACCTTACGGTCTCCGGGATGTCAGGTTTTAAAGGGTCAATCAAGCCAACCAATCCGACAATTGTAAGCTCAGAGTTATACTCATCGACAAGTTCAGCGAATGCATCAGATAAGCGATCAATTTTTGAAGAGAATAGATGGTTGGGAAGGACACGGCGAGCGATGATGAGCACTCTCCGACCCTGGGAACCCCATTGCTCCTGAATTGCGACCACACGGTCCTTCTCAACTGCCGAAAGCGGAATAGGAGTCCCGCCTGTAGGACAAATCACAGATGTGCAGCGGGGGAGCAAAACGTCAGGTGCGCCTTTCACAGCAAGCAGATAGTCCTCAGACGAGAAGTTGTCCCAAGATGCAATTGGGGCAATAGATTCTGGGCTGCTTGAATTTATAGGGTTGAGTTTAGAGAGCGTTAACATGAACTTCGTCTGAAGAGTATATTAGTTTTCTCTTTAACTTAGTAGCCGTAGACCTAGGACATGCCTTGGAATTGAAATTGATCTTGTAATGGTGATGCCAATGGTTTCGCGTGGTCTCCACGGGCGTGAACGAATCGCTGAAGCGCAGGATAGCAGAATCTAAATTAGTTGTCAGATCGACATGTCTACAGACGGGAATGAAACATGTATACCTGTCGCATCGCCGACAACGTTCCTTTCACCCTTTTCACCGGCTTTCTCGAAATTTGCTGAGTTACAAACCGCTGCCAGAGCAGGTAACTGGCGGAGGTTTTCGGCCATTTCCAGGCTGGCTTGATTAAGACCAAGGAGCAATGACGGAGTGGTGAAGGTTGAATCGAATACAGCTGCATCTTCGACGTGCATCTTGTTCTGAGTCAAAGTTCCGGTCTTATCCTAGTAGCATCCTCAGAATAACGTACACCGGAAGAAGATCGAAAGACGTACAGAGCATAAAGTATCGACAGAGCCCAGAGTTTCGACGATAGACAATGTTCTATTAAAATTCAGTAAGACATGACAATGATGGGTGGAAATCGCGTACTTGCAAAGAACTTTATGATTGCTGAGCGTATGAGCAACTTTGGCGAGAGAAATGGTGATGGATATAGGCCTGCAAGATACATAACCGGGGTCAAGCTGAGCATAGATTCTGACGGCTCACAATCCCTCCGGTATGAAAGCCACTGATAGAAGAATAAGCGTTGAAGGTCAGACAAGACTTTGAATGAACGACTTGCCCATGATTGATACCACATCGATGAGGAGACTTGGGACATTGATGTACGAAGGGTGGTCACGCCTCAACCTGACGGGATTGGATTCAGCCCGTTAGTCCAGTGTACTACGGGGAAAAAAATCACCATGCGGCCCAGACAATGACGATAAAGACTGCGATGAGAGTGGCAAGACTAGCGATGATGATGATGAAGCGAAGGATCTCGCGCTGTAGGGTTGTCATCTGCACCGAAGTTGACGTCGACATCTTGGCTATTTCACCGCTGTCACGATGTAAGGTAAATATCACTCATAAATTTAGACATTATTATCAGACTTACAAGACAGTGTGATCGCCAGTCCGAATCACAAGTCCGAGACCTGAGCCGTTGACACAAAGCGTCCCTTGCAAGGCAATGTTCTTGGTCTGACAGAAGATGTAAGGACCATGTTTCTGAGAGGGGAGGGACGACAGTTGGACCAACCTCCAGGATATTCTCATCAGTCATTTCCAATCGACCCGATGTTGGCTCGCTCTGTGAAAGACAGATCAATCCGATGCCTCTGCACTAGTTAGACAAGTAGTCAGACCTCTCCAGTTAGGACGCTCCTGTCGAACTTCAAGTCCCCGGTGACCTCGACGAGCTTCAAGTCTGCAGGAACTTTCTGACCCATGACGACGTATACCAAATCACCTGGGACAAGATCTGCAGCAGGTAGAGTCGTCTGCATCTCGTCACGGAGAACCAAGACGTCGGCAGGAAGCATGCCCTGTATTGAAGACATCACGCGGGAGGTAGAGAAGTCCTGCCAGGCATTGAAGACTGCCTGAAGAGCGACGACAACCAGAAGAACTACCGCAAGGGCGACATTGGACGTCTGAGGATTGGATAACCCCAGCGGCTTCCTAAAGGCGGACTGAGAAACTCGAAGCGGAGGCTACGAAGAAGCACTTACCATGCAATAAAGCACACCACACTAGCAGTGAGAAGAAGGCTTCCGAAACCGCCGAAGATCCAACCCAAAAGTTTGCGTAGGAAGTTACTTTTTGGAGGAGATATGATGTTCCTACCATAGCTCTGCACGCGGCGCAGGGCTTGTGCAGAATCTAGACCTGTCTTCGGGGAAACTGAAAGCCTCTGCAACGCTTCTTCGATGCTGATTTTGTGCCAGTCGAGAGAAACAAACTCTACATAAGATGCATGAGAATAGAGGACAAGAGGAAAATGAGCCTGTGAGCTTACCCTTGATGGCATCATGTGGCGCTTCCCGCCCTTGGTCCGAAACAGTTGCCTTGCGAGCGATTTGCAAGCTGAGAGTTCTAAACTCGATGGGAAGTCGGGTAGAAGGTACAACCGTTCCGTGACGAGAAAGGGTGCGGATAGATGATGGCTCAAAGGGACACTACCACCACCACCACCCGAGCCGGACGCATCGATGGTGATTGTCCTTGGGACGGGAGGATGCTGCAATTCGATATCACCCGGCGAGACGTTCATCTGCGCTGTCCAGTAGAATGAAAACTTGGGGCCGTTTTGAGGAAGAATAATCGATATCGCGAAATGAAGTTCAAATATGTCGAGGCTACCAAACTCGGATACACAGCCCGCGAAGGTCCGTGCACAATGACATGCATGATAGCTCCTATCGTGCAGAAATTATTCTCAATGAGGGGCATCGGCCATTGGACGATTTTGATGAAAAAGAAGAGAGCGAATATTGCCAGAGGATTGAGCATTCTGAATCCAGAGCAGACTACTAAAAATAGCTCCACGTGAAATGGGGTGCCATAGGCACAGTTGAATTTCCTCGCACGTGCGCAGAATTGGGCACGCAGAAAGGAAGATGTTATTCCATCGAAAAGACTATGCGATTCGTGAAATTGGCGACGTTAGCGACTATCCCAACATTCTTTAAAGGGGGAAATGATGCAAGATGGCACGTGCAAGTTCAGATACGCCAATGCGGATCGACTGCATCCGAAAAACGACACAACGGCCTGTGGACGGATGCAAGAGTCTAGCACTCACCAAACTAACTTGCAGAGATCCTCCGTTCCTCACTAGCACCGGTCAAGTCAGGGATGAATCAATGAAGTTTGTAGTCCCACTGATTGAAGTAGGTACGTGCCGCTGAGTTTGAAATATTCATAGCCCGATAGTGTACCCTGAGTCGGAATTCAAGCGCGCCGGATAAGTGCCGGACTCATAATCGCGCTGCTGCCTTAGCTCGCAGCCTCTGGCATCTGCGCTTTCAAGCACAGATGCCAGAGGCAGCAGCACAAAGGCTTTGCACGGCNGAAACGAACCTATAGTAAGTATCACGATAACACAACTCGGAGCTCTGGAAAACGAAGAAGGGAGGCGGGGGAGACATGGCGCCGGCTTCTCACGGTTCCGCAGCGGAAATTTGATCTTAGTAGCAGATGTCTGTGAGATTCTGAAGGTTGAAGGTAGAGAGGGGTAGGGACAATGGAACCATGCAGTTTCCTACGCATGCGCCCAGCCAGCGACGCGTGCATGCAATAACACCGGGGGCCCAGTGCTCAGCGCTCAGTGTCGGCGCTTCGCGCTCAGCTCTGAGGGGCGCGTGAGGTGCACATGATGTACACGATGCATTCCTTCGGAACTTTACATGTGAAGCGTATCTCACCGATGTTGTCAGGGTCATGTCGCACGACGTCTGAGGTCAAAACGTCACTGTCACATGGACTCCGGTGTGTTAAGTGATACGGTGCAAGTTGTCCTACCGCCGATGCCAGAGGGCTTGCTAAACCAGGTGGGGAATCGAAAGGAGACGGTGCTACGTCAATCCGAGTCGGATAGCTCAGACATGTCCGTGGACATGGAGACTGGTACTGACAGCCAGGCCAAAATCTTGCGACAGATCGACCGAAGACTCGCGCGTTATGTGGCAGCATTCGTTCTATCGCGAAGGACACTAGACTCGTAACCGTCCGTCTGAGGGAGCGAAGTTCAAAGGTGGGCAAAGCGTCGTCAGACGACAAGCTTGCTCGCCTTACTGTGTCTTAGACAGACGGTCACCGGTCTAGAAGGACACCTCACTTGAAGTTTAGCGCTTAAGCTTGAGCTTGAATGTCACTCTTGCAGACAGTTGGAGGGAAACACCTGTTATCTAGGATAATTATTTTTTACTAAAATTGTAATATAAAGGAATGAGTCGCATTGGCAATTATCGCGTACGTATGCGTGTTTCCTCCAATCCAATTCACCACTGGTGGTAGCGCGGAAGCAAGTAAGAAAGCGAAGACAGAAGCGAAAAGTCATTAGGTTGCCAGAGTTGGTAGAGGGGCGGCGTCGCAATTAAAGGAAGAATAATGTAAATCAAGAGTCTCAGCACAAGAACGCAACAAGTCGACGATAGAAGTGGACAATCTTGTGATTTAAGGGAGGAAAAGGAGGCAAAAATCTCAACGACCTTTGCGCGCGTTGAAGACCATGCGACAGTCCATTGATGCTGGGAAGATGACCTTGAGGATCATCCGTCAGACATGGAACAAGTTGGATCAGAAAAAAGGCGCTCACAAAACTATCCTTCATCTCCATGCTTTTCTCGGTGGTCTCTTCTGGTGCCACTACATCAAAGTTCCGCACAAGGGCAGCCACCACAATCCTGAGCACTATCTGAGCGAGATTTTGTCCACCACATACACGTGCACCAACTCCAAATGGCATCATGTGCTGAGCCATATCAATGAGGACATCCGAATTATCCTCAGTCTCCAGCCAACGGTCAGGAAGGAAGGTATCTGGGGAAGGGAACAGGGCGGGATTGCGGTGCATGGACCAACCCTGAGTGGCGACAATGGTTCCAGGAGGTAGTGCGAAACCCATAAGATCAAAGGCATCGGAGAGGAGGCCATTCTTGGCGGTAGTCGAGGGTACAACGCGTTCAAGGAGACTCGGAGCGGCGCCATAAACGCGTAGACCTGGCAGGATATAAGACACAACTTTTTTCAAGGCGTATACGAGGCGTACACAAGTGATGAATTCAAACCTTCTTTGATGAAAGCGTTCAGATAAGGCAATTGCTGCAAGACACTGATATCGGGGATGGCTGTACTATCCGCCATCGCAGTGTCGAGCTCCAATTGTAGCTTCTTAACAATATCGGACCGGCGGCTCAATTCCCAGCAAAGGTACGAAAGGGTGGTTGACGTCGTGTCCGATCCTGCAATCCTGCAGGGATGCATACGATCAGTCTAACAGCAATTAATGTATAGGGAGGCACGAACAGGTGTCCCATGTGCTCCGAGATGACGTCTTGGTCGGACATCAACTCATTCGAGCCACCAAGCCGATATTGAAGAAGGCGTTGCAGCATTGGTGTCTTCTCAGATTCGCCCATTTTCCCCGCGTTCATCTGAGATCGAGTTTCATAGACTCTAGCACTGACGAACTGTGAGGCATTCGGAAGGCTAATGAGAAAAGGAGGAGAATTTTGGAATCCGCAGAATGACTGACTTCAGCCATGATCTTGTCAGAATCGCAGAGTTGACGCCAACGCCCGTTCGGAAACCGACAAACTAAATTCCAAGCCCAGGTGGGAACTGCGCTGCGCTGGTGAGACGCAGAAGCATTCAATGTAAGATGTGCTGTGATTCGAGAGAAAACGTACGAGAATTCCGCGTTTGGGAAAATCGCCGATTGCCATAGCAAGCGGATCCTGTGCTTTAACATCCCATTTGCTGAGAGCACCGAGCTGAAAGCCGAACGAAGAGGTTGCAAGAATATCCACCATCAATTGTCGGAATAAAACAAGACAGTCCAGAGAAGTGCCGCCTGCAAATCTGTTGAGAATCTAAACGCCACCTATCAAACTTGACAATCATGGTTCAAGTTCCTGGAAGACATACATCTACAAGTTCAAGAGTGTACTGGTGAATCTCTGGCTGAAACGATGCGAGATTTGAAGGGGCATAGTGAGGTGCATAGCCTCTTTTACGAGCAACGTGAGGGGAATGTGGTAGTGTGGTCATCCTAGGCGAAAGAACAAGTCAGAAACCAGGATATATGCGCATCAAAAGCATACGTACGCATGGTCGTTATCATTCCTGTGATGGGGTGAGAATATATAGGAAACAGGATGACCAAGAGAACGACTCACGTTAATAGGCTCTTGTAGTACGTGCTCTTATCGAACTTGTGGATGGTGTAGACACTCTTTGTGGTCAGTAGGTCGTTGAAGACGACCTTGTTGGGGCCGACGCGCACGACAGGGCCATACTTGTCGAAGAGACTGTGGATGGTCTTGCATTGTTGAAGACGAAGGACATGGGTCGTAAGCCAGAAGTCGGAGACGGCCGCATGCCAGGGACCGGGAACGGCACTCAAGGGAGAGAAGACAAGCTGATAGATGGCATTGAAGACGAAGTAAAGGGAAATTAGGGAGAGGAAGGTAACACCGAGATGGTTGTATACAGCTGTGAAGAAGAAAGCAACCGCGGACGCCATGAAGGCAAGGACACCAAAAAAAAACACGGGGCGGAGGGGGAAACACAAGAAGGGAAAGAGAAAAAGGGAGCCCGATGAAGGCCATGGGAGATGAAGGCGAGCTTTTATAGGAAGACACACCGTGGAATAGGTTTGGCATTGGGAAGTCAATAGATCCCTCACGTCATCATCCTAACAAGGCAACAAATGAATATATTCTGGTGCGAAGCCTGGTAACGAGGCTCTGTTTCTGTCCGGAAGCTGAATTTCCTTTCGTAGACGGACCTTTGATCCGTTGAGCGGGCTCGCGCCCCAACGTCGAGATTCCGCCGAGACGAGTTTGCCACGCACCATGTTTTATATGAACAAATAGAGAGCTGCAAGCATGCATGTACAACACAAGTTGCCAGTCAGCCTTGTCGGAGACAACTTGATGGTATGGAGTCTGACATCGTCGATCAGTACGAGCATTTGTACGATATCCACTCACCTTTCGCATGCATCGTGACAGACCTTTGGCTTGTCGTGCGCGCTAATGTGGCAACGATTCAATCATAGGCCAAGCCAAGTACCCACACTTATGACCTCGAGGACAACAAGAAACAAGATCTGTGACAAAGAATGCAAAGATTTCGGCGAGGAAGTAGACACCTCGGTGTTTCGTCCTTCGTCTCGACTCGATCCAGTCCCGATTCGTCAGTAGGGGGGCGCAACCATCGCCGCATTTCGGCTCAAATGTTGACAGGTCCAGATGGAGGACATGATTAATATTGCTTGGGCAGTCTGTCAAACGCGTCCTGCGTAGGGGCTGGGCCGTAGTGAGAATCGATCCTTGAAAACAATCGTGGAAACATCCCTGTCGAATATGGTTGAAATGCGCCAGTAGTATCATAGCATGGAAATGAATTGTTCAACAACTTCATCAGCTTAGAAATGACGAGGACATGCCGGACAACGGGTACCTCCCGACACGCTGTTGTTCTGAAGGGAACAGTGATTGACCGTACAAAGACTATGTCCGGGTCGACAGAGCAATTGCCAGTGCCCTTTAAGACAACCACATCCCAGTTATAGGAATCGGAGCTTAACTGCGGATCTCATATGATCAAGAGAATGCGCCGGATGCTTCCTACCTTCAGAATTGTCACTCACAACATGGTAAACCTTCGTCCATGTCACCGAATCCTATCTCTGCTTCCTCGAACTCCCACCACCCGTGATGCCCAAGCCTACGAGAAAGCAAATTCGCATGGCTGCACCTAAGTATACAAACCCAATGCTGCCCCACATCATCGCATTCCACTTCCACACCTTCCAGAAAACCTCCAAACCAGCTGGCGCCATGGTCAACAGGTGTCCAAAGTCGGCAACCAGCAAACAAAATAACATCCGCTTCCACGTGGTGATGGACGAAGTCGACGACAATACGAGGCGCTCGTTGAGCGCAAACAAGAGATAGAGGTTGGCCAGTTGTAACAAGGCCATACGTGCGGGAGTATCTGGAGTGGATCTGACCGCACCTCCCGTTGGTGCGACAAGATCATGCAGGTAGGCCGTAGGTTCAATGGCAGCATAATATGCCCCTGCAAGAGCGGATATCGGCTCGATATACAAGAAGAACAGTCTATACGGGAGAAAGGGTATTCTGGACGACATGTTGTCGGAGAAAGCGATGCCAGATCCGAAGTTCGACGTCTCCGCGGCAATTCGCGGAGGCTCAGAAAGGAAGGTGTATATTTCCCTAGGTTATCAGATTTTCATTCCAAAACCGAAGGACATGTGTCGCAATGTAAGTTACACGTTCCCTTACTACAAACTGTAGCTAATACATGCCTTTGCCATTTATCTGATCTGGCTAGCTGGTAATACACAGAGGAGTGAACTGTGTGACCTTTACGTCAAAAAGTCGCCAAAACTCCCCGTCGACCGACGTCGCATTCCACTTTTTTTTCGTCGACATGCCTGTCCCGACAACCACGCGGCTTTGACTCAATTGTGCCGAGATTAACCTGATTTCAAGTCGAGTGCGATATATTGCGAGCAAATATCAATATATAAGCTTTTCTCGGTAGCTGTCAACTGTAACAGACAGTGCAGGCGACTTGAAGGAACCGTTACCATGCGGTAGACCAGATGACCAACCCCCGAGCTCAGCTGGGTAAAAATGACTTGACACGGCGGCGGAGGTAGACGGTTACAATGGGCCTTCTTCCAGGTCTCATAAACCCTGTGCTGTATGCACGTATGACAACTGCATCGCACGCCGTGCATGTTCCATGAAGAAGGTTGATACAACGCTCACCTTGCAAGACGAAGGCAATGGCACCTACGACAGGAGTAAGCCGATCTCTAGTACCTTCGCATGCACCGGCGTCAACATAACCGCCACTATCCGTCCCAGCGTCTTCCAAGTGCGTCAATAAGATAGAAGTCGGAACTCGAGGATGCCAACGAAGCTGACCGGGCCGTCGCATCATTACACATAATGATCAAGACAAGGAGATGCGAGTTCAGAAGAGACAAAATGGGCGGACGGACTGCCTTCTCCTGAAGCGAACAAACCCCCGGCATGCATGAAATAGAGGAACCTCGTGGTAGTCCCTTGCGACTGTGCTTAAGTTACATCGTTCGCTGCTCAAGCGGTAGTGGTTTGAAAACAACTGCATGAGTAAACAAAAAAAAAAGCGTACATTTCCATTTTTCATTCTTCCGATGACGCCGTGGATCTTCAAACCTAGTCTCCTTTGCAGACCTCACACAGAAGACAATCGTTCTGTGTATGCTTCAAACCCGCATCCTTCACTTCCAGTCTCAGCAAGTGCGCGCGATCCGATGAAAGCTGCGGCTTTCATTCGGTTGGCACGAGCTGCCAGTGAGAATGATAAAAATAACACAACGGTGATCTTGAATAGTAGAAAAGTGACAAACGCAGCAGTCAAACTTCCATAGGTTTTGAAAATCAATCAAGCTGCACAAATGAGCATTGATATTGAGCAACGATGTCGACGCGCAGCCAGTGCCACTGAATGCGCGTGTGATCACGTCAATAAGTCACGTCATACTGAGACTGAACTGCGACCACAGGTTGAATCGAACCAAGCAACCAAACAGCCTGCCCTGCAGGAAGTAATCCAACGACGAATTCACTATCGCACGTCGGTGCAAAAGTCGAATCGCTGGACGTCGAACATTGAGCGAGTGAAGAACAAATGAATATAGTTGATACAATTGCTGACTTCACACCATGATTACAGTCCGTCCCGAAAGTCCTTCAAACCCCCTTCGTGTACAACGCACTCTTCATATCAAGGGCGCCGCTCCCACGACTGTCATTCTTGCTCCCCCACTTCGTGGAACTGAGGCCCTCTCCCGCCTCCTCCTTACCCTTCTGGAGAATTTGTGTTACAACCTCGGTGTCAACATGCGTGCCGAAAACGGTATCCAGTTCTTGTTTCGATGGTTTGCCGAGGAGTCCCTGAGAGCCCTGACCTGAATGCAGGACCTCGAATGCTGATGACCATGGTGAGCGAATGAAAGAACAGCCACGTTTGAGTAAATCGCATACAATCGACAACCTCAACTAATGGGATGGTGCTGGATTTCAAAAAGTCAGTGACTTGCATACTCAGGCCAAACAAGGGTTTATTCACGTGTCTGCGAAACAACTAGATGTTAGCAAATGGTAAGCGCAATCCATACTGCCATCATTACTCACCACCCTCTTTCCACTTCTTGTACTAGTCAACGGATACGCGATCAGCATGGATGAACACAACCAGTAATACGATTCAAACTCACTTCGACTGGGTTGACGATGATCATAAAGACATCTGTGGCGTTGTTGTCTGGCTTATAGACAACCTTGGTGAGTGATTTTCCCATGATGATGATGATGTATTAGCAGCAGTGACAGGAAGGAAAATCGAGTCAAGTCTTATGGCGTAGCAAGGTGAGCGTTAGGAAGAGCGTTTTGCATCGAGGAGTATAAGAGGACAATACAGGCAGTGACGTCATGGACTATTGGGCTGGCTTCTTTCGCGGTCATAGACAACTCGTGATGCGTGACAGCGTGATGGCGTTGATTAGATTGAATTGCGAGGCCCAGTGAGCATCGTGTATGCCATCGATAAATCCTAAATTTGTTTGCCGAAACCAAAATCGTGGAGCAGAGCATGCGGCGGTCTCCAAGGTTGTGCGTTGTTCAGAAAAAAAAAAATTACACGTGTGCGAGGATGCGTGTCAACACGCGTGTGACAAACCAGCACCTAGCACCAACCAGTCAACTATCAGGTTGCAGGAATTTCCAGTCAACAATTCCTCCTCGTCGCTTTTGACTACTGCTGGGCGCCAAATTTGCAAGCGGGACTAACGATGGTCTGCCCCAAACCTAGTTCAATATGCGATATATTAGGCCTGTAGTTAGAAGAAATCTCACCTTCCATGGGCACATTGAAATGGAAACGCGGTGTCTGCCAACTGTTGAATCAAACGCTCACACTGTTTCAGGGTGAGCGAGTCGTTGAACATAATGGCGCCTAGGTGCAAAATGCAAAATGAGCACGAGACATAAATAACACATTGTGCAATCCAGACGAGATGAGTCTCGGCCCTAGCTTACCTCGACATGCTCTAGAGTTAACCAGGTTGAGAAGCCCACGTGGACACCAGCGGAGAGCTTTCGAGAATATGGTCATTCCAAGGGACGCGGCGCCGCAGGCAGCTGAAAATGGGCCCAGGGAGTCCGGGGGCGGCGTGGCCAGAGGCTGCCAAGGGAGGTCCATGGCCTGCGCGTATGTCTGACAGCAGTCCGACAGCGCACCGCTTCTCGAGCGCCGGCGCTCGCTGGCCAACATGTAGGTTTATTTGGTTTGTTCGCTTCCTGTCGAGTCCGACGATATGGGGCAGATCTTGAGTCATGTACGATCCAAATGACATTCTCTCGGAAATATGGATTTTAGCAGAGTATGGTATTGGTACATACTTAGGGGCCTGCAGCTCTTAATACACAGGGGTTCGAGGCCTGCTCGCTCTCCACCACTATCACCACCATGTATCCTGAACACGACCGGCACATCTCAGACTTCCTTACGGTCTGTCGAGCAAACACCACACTCATTCACCCATCATTTTTACGAATGCCGTCGTTCAATCAGTGCATCTTTTGCGAACACCGCCCCGCTCCGATGCCATTTGGCCTCACGGGCACTCACTTTGCAGTCGTCTTTGAAGTAATCGGTTGTATAATGAACAGAGACTGCTTTCTCACAATGAGCGGAGATGCTGAGCTATTTAGTGACTCAGAGAATGCTCGCGATGCACACGAAAGCCCAGTCGCTTCGTGTTGGCTAGAAGCACCTACGGACGACGGTGCACAATTCACGGAGTGGCAGCAAATGTTGCAACGCTTGCATGGCATTGCCAGGAGTGCTGGTGACATGCGGCATCGCTGCGAATTGTTTTCGAGTGAGGGCGGCCCGTTCTACACTCGACAGTATCTCCAGGTGTCGTGGCCTTTGCGTGCTCTCGACGATGTGTGTACCCTATCATTTAACTTGATATCCCTTTGCTAACTGTTCTGTAGGCTGGCACTTGGGCTTCTCGCGCCGATCGACTTCCAATCTTCAATTCACGCCGAGAGCACTGTCCGCCAAGAACGCTTCAGGATGTTCCGTTTGGGCGGTCTGTACGTGCCCGCTTCTCACAGTGGAGTGGACCGACAGATGATGGCCGAGGTATTGTTGCTGCCAGGCTTTTATCTATGCACATTCTTTGATTCTTGTCCTCGTTTTTGACTGTAGCTTAGTTCTTAGACCAGTATTTGCTTTCCTTTCCCTGCATCAGGTTTTTTCGCAGTGTTGAACTTGTATACTATGAATGTATGATTATTTTACCTCACTGTACTCTTCTTCATATCAAAACAGATGTCAATCTGAAAGGTTGTTTGATTGTGATGATAAAGACCCGCTCGAGCTAAACATGTTTCAGAAATTTACGAAAGTTGGCTGGCGAATTTGCATCCGCTAGGAGTGCATTATAACGAGCTCTTGATGAGCTCCTATGTCCCTCGCTACTGTCCTTTCCCCTGCTCCTCCACCAGAGTTGAGCACATGCCACGCAAAAATGTCTGCCTTTGAGCCATCAGTCATCCGCACTATCATAAAAAAAAACCCTACCAGCATCCGAACGCCGCAGTTTCGAAAACAGGTGGAATTCGGCTGTATGTCAATCACTCTCTTCATTCAGAAAAAAAAGGGATTGAGAGAACGACTTACTTTAGGTGACGAAACGTGTTGCATCTTGGACGAAACATCGTGCGACACAGTCACGATCAGCAGCACAGCTGGAGTGGGAAGCCCACGTCGTAGAATATGTGAGCTACATCTACGACGCAACAAAGGTCCATGCGAATGCAAAGAAGGGCACGATTCCACCGACCTTGGTGAATGATATCCCGATTTACGGACCACGATTTCTGCCGCCAGATTATCTGCACCTTCAGAAGCGTCAATCTGTGCCTCTCATAGAGCCGGTGACTGCTTACCTGAAGCCTCTCCACATCATCCATCCCTTTTATTATGGAAACCTCGCGCGCTGTCCTCAGTGTCATTCAGAAGATGTTCGCTGGGATGGCTGGACAGCGACGGGCCATCGAGAACTACATGGGATTCGAAGAGAGGAGGGGGCTTTGGGATATCAGCTACGTTGCAAGCCGTGTGAGGAGAAGCATGGCAAACATACCCGAGGTGGAGAAAAGGGGCATTTTTGCTTCGCGACGACTAATTCCACCTTTTGGGAAAAGTGGGAGTACTGGGAGATGCCGCGTAAGTCTGTTCACCAAGTGTATGGATAAATACTGACTGTTGTGCATACCGTGTGCCTCCATGCGGTACACAATCAGGTGGTATTCCCATCTTTTTCCAGCGCTGTGGTGTTACGCGGGAGCTATTCGATTTTATTGCTGAGCTGCGTCCATCAACTACATCAATCGGTCTCGAAGAGAATATAAAACGTGCGTTATTGACATACCTACCTCCGTTCATGCGATGACGACCCTGTGTAGAGCTGCACCTTCTTGAATACCACCAGCGGGAGCTCGAATACCTGAATAGCTATAAAAGCCGTCAAGTCTCACCATTTAAGCCATGTGCGCTTCAAAGCTTCTCAGCGCCGCACGAGATGGGTTACGAAGACACATCAATTACCCATGATTTGGTCACAGATATCTTGCTGGAGTTTGACAGGCGCACTCGACGTGCAGAATCAACAGAGTATCTACAAACGTTATCAGGTGTGTGACCTCGCTGCATCAGGAATCCAACGTTTACTTACCAATTGGTTCCCACTAGGGATCTGCCTTTCTCTCGACAACACATTCAAGTCTGCGGGAAAGGCGTCCATTGCCGACACGCAGCTCGCGCGTACGAAGCTGATGAAGGGAGGTATACTCAGCATCATCAACGAGAAAAATGAGATCCTCGCTTGGGTGAGTGATACTTCACCAGTGCCGAAAATGTCGAGAACCGACTCTGATGAAGAAAACAGCGCTTGTGTCAAAGTCAAGCCAATGCCGAGATTGAAGAAATCCTTCAAGGTATCCATCGCCGTTGCATCGAGCTCAAGGTTCAGCTGCCGGAGATGGTGATTGTCGACAACTGTTGCCATGTCCGAGGTGCCGTTCGAAGGGCGTTGCCGGATGTGCAAGTCGCACTCGACACGTACCATTTTTTGATGCGGTATGAACACCTCTTCAGCTGCTATCACTCACCTGCATGGACGCTGACTTCTGTACACCACAGGTATCTCGCCACCATTGTGAATGGTACAAGAAACCCGCATCGATCTGCCGTTGCGAAAGATGTGATAGACTCGATACTGATGACTCGAGCTGGTGGGGGCAAAAGCGCTGAGTATTGGAGCCGAGACGAGCAGGAGCAGCACCTACAGTTGATGTATGAAAGATGGATGATGAAGGGAGGGGTCTGGTCTGCAGCAGCATCCAAGGTGAGTCTTGCCCCTTGCTTGTGCATGTCGAAATGCATCACCGAGAGCTCTGTTTTCAAATTTCAAGGTCCATGCTGATCAGTTGGCTCATGTCAAAAAAGGCTGCCTCACTCGTCGCCGCCAGGACATTCGTTCTGATGGCAGCCGAATCGAGGGATCACATAAGGGGTGGAACTCAATCCAGCGATCGTTCGCAAGCGGCCTTGAGGTCTTCGTCGCCTTAGCCCATGACTTTGTGCTTCGCCGCAATGTGCGAATCGCATTGTCTTCTGGCACCTCTTCTTTCATCATATCAACTCACGGTTCACATCATCTCCGCCTCGTAAATCACGTCGCTGGCCTATGGAACTCCTTAGTGGAGATTGAGAGTGGTAGAGTTGGGAAGGGCACGAACTTAAAGGGTCGACCTCGACTTCTCTCTGTCTCGAGCCAGGAGACATTCGGTCTCGTTCAATCAGATTATTCCATTACATTTAGCGGACTCCTGCCCATCAAGGACGAGGACCTCGAAGAGCCCATCAACTTACTACAACGGGCAGCAAAAGACGAGTTTGAACCTGCAGCGATCATGCAGTCCATGCAGATCGATCCGGCACTCCTTCTCAAGCCGCAAATCACCCATACGCCCATCCGCTCATCTGGCTCTTCCACTCTGCGCAACCAGCCACCACAGGCTACAGCAACTCGAGTTTCAACAGCTACAAGGTCTATTGGCAGCTGCGAAATGGGAGCGCTTAATGCTGCATTGACAGCCACTATGTCAGCATCTCGCAGCAGTACCCCGATGGCGACAAAACCTGCTCTGGAGGTAAAGAGGGAGTACATATGGCAGGGCACTGCCATGGTGAGCCGTTTCGAGTGATGCGGCTCCGCAGACTCTGATGTCTTCTAGGACTTAACACGCGAGCTGCCCGATAAGGTTGTTGACCTCACACTTGACGAGAGCGCTCTGCCTGTCTTTAGTCGAGCAGTCGGCACCCAATCCACCACCTTTGCTGCCACTGCTGGCTTTGCCATGCAGTTCCCTCTTGAGTCCCATGGAGAGCATGTCGACAGGGTCATCTTGGTAAGTCTTACTGCTTGCATGTACAAGCATCTGCAACTGTTGTGTGTTGCAGGACCTAACACGGGACTCTGATCCAACCGACGACCTCGAGCCCGCAGTCAGCAGCATCCATGTCGCATCCACTGCCGATGTCTCGCCGGATCCCGTGCGTCTCATTATGGGCCCGTCTCCCAGTCCACCAAAGCGCAAGGCTTGCTCGTCTGAACAGGAAGTTGAAGAGGGACTCATGCGGAAGAGAGTTCGTGCTGGCGAGGGTCGCGTCGATGATGGAGACATTATAGTGGTGCGTCCGTGAATTTGTGCTCTCTACTCTTTTCGCCTTTTTGTGTAGCTTACCCATCGCTTGCTACAGGTTTCAAGCTCAACGGCTTCCGCACTTTCCAGCCCGCAAGTTCCGGGTCAGACTTCCATCAGCACGTTCTTCCAACCTCACCGAAATAGCGCGGGACAGCTCCGGGCCATCACAGCTTCAAAGTCGGCATCAGCGCCGAGCGCGGTTGCTCCCAAGACAGACGGTGACGACTCAACCACCCGAGATACCCCCTCGCAACCCCTTTCTGCCGCTCTTCCCCTCCCCGACTTACCTGGCCTCTCGCGCTCGCAACGCATCTTTGCAATTTACACCGGCATAGACACGCGCGCGCTGTCGATCTCGTCGAATCACGAGTTCTATCTGTTCATGGACATGCGCTTGGAGGAGAAGTGGGCGTCGTTCGCCATGAACTCACGGAAATGGGTCGTCGCAACAGCCGCTTACAACGTGAGGCTCCAGGCCATGAACAGCTCCAAGGGTCTCCAGGCGATCACGAAGAATCCGCAGGCGCTCCTGAACAAGCTCAGCGAGATCGAGGCAACCATCATCCAAAGGATCAGTACGAGCAACTACCTCTGTACGTCCTCTCCCCCCTTTCGATTTTGGGCACAGTGTCAGGGCACTTACAGGATGCACACACAACAACAGCACGAAACGGCACCGACACGTTCTGGCGGAAGCACTGCGCGGCCGTCTCGCTCACGAAGTCAGAAACGGGCGTCAGCAGCGCAGACGGCATGGCTCGCAAGCCGGTACGGTATCGTCTCTCGCTCTTTCGCGCTCTTTTCGCGTTGTCTGTGGAACTGACTGACCTCCCGTGCCTTTTCTTTTTCTGACAGCGGAAGCCTCAGACGTGCGGGCGCTGTCGCGTCGTCAAGTACTCGGGCGGCGTCGGTTCCGATGCCAACCACAAGAAACAGCACTGCTCGGACGGTGTCAAGCCGAAGGACACCGCCGACGAGCTGCCCGACTGGCCACAGCCGCTCGGCATCTTCACGAAGGGGTCGCACTTCCACCCCATCGCTTTCCTGATGACCATTCGCGAGATGTACGAGCGCGTCGTGATCGTGGGCGAGGGCGGCGCGCCGGAGGTCACCATGGAGGACGAGGCGTTCGCGAAAATGCTCACCCGCCGCACCGTGATCACCGCCGACGGACGCGTCCTCTTCCGCCTCTACGACTCGTTGACCCTCAGCCCGCCGATGCCGGACCTCGTCGTGGAGCACGAGGGCAAGCAGTGCCTGCGCGTCGACTGTCTTTCCGACTCGCAAGGCTCGGGCTCGGGAGCTTGAGAGGTCGGGAGGGTCGGGAGGTCCGGAGGTTTGGGTTGATTGGGTCGCTTTCTTTACACTTTACACACACCTGTCATTTGTCACTCGTAGCTCTCGTTCTTGGTTCCTCTATCTGCAATGCCATCGCTCCGTTTCGCTTCCCTCCCCTCGCGCCGTGAGAGCGGGCAACGACTTGGCGAGAGAACGGAGCCCCAGGACGCGAACCCCTACGCTAGGGTTGGCCCTTGTCGAAGGCGCGCCTTGGGGTGGAATCCGGAAAAGGCAGGTCACGTGCGCGGGCGCAACGGTCGAAACGGTCGCAAACGGTCGCAAGTGGTCGCGAACGGTCGACGGTGCCCGTTCGGGAAAGCCCTTGGAATGGCGATGTTGCCGAGCTTTCTGCCACCAGTAGACAACGTCAGGCGGTTCAGAGCTCGTATGATCATGTCCCGTGGACCGAGTGTTCGCAAGGCTGGGTATGCCAACCATCTCATACGTGGCCAGAAATTCCTTCAGTAGTTCCTGCAGTTCGCTAGATATGAAAAGCTAGGGAAAGAAAACGATGTTTGAAACGGCTCTCGGTTCACAGAAAGTGAAGAAAGAACTAAGCACCTTCTCGCTGATGACTTCTGGTACGGAACTAACCAAAACCTGCTCATATATGGCATCCTGACTTTCATACTCTGTGTCGCCGGAGAACGTGAACCCCCATCTCTCCAAAACGGCTTTCGCTTCACCCGACCCCCGTAACACCTGTGCCTCTGCTCGTGTCAGAAGGACAGGCTGGTGCGGAACTAGCTCAACACGAAGGGCACTGGTTCCCTCCGCATCAAGGAATCCAACGCACAAGTCTTTCAGGAAACGCTCGACACGAACGCGCTCGGAGGCAGCATGCTGGTCAATGAGCACCAACGCGCGGTCCACCTCATGAGGGTTACCAGCACTGGTTACGGCACTATCGTCGCTAGGCGCATCGATAGCGCATACTATGAATTTCTTGTCAAGCTGACTGATGACCTTCGCCCGAAGCAAATCACTCCTTCTGAAACGTCCGATGAGGTATCGCTCAGAGGAGTGACTGAAAAACCGACTCAGATGGGCCGAAGAGTGTGAAGGCACACAGTCGGTGGCTGGGTCACTGCGGCAAGAGTTGGAAGGGAGGTCGAGAGAAATAGCTGGAATACGAGGTTCTGCGGGAGTGAATGATGTATTGGCCTATAATGATCGATGGACGTATACCATCGTGAATATCAGGACGTCCAAATTTTAGTGTATGTGCATGTTCGATACCTTTAAGGCGTTCAAAATCCACTGGGGTGTCTTCTTGTCGATGATGCCACTCTCTTGCTCCTGTATCTTCTTCAGCCGTCTTGTATCAACTAGCAATCTCTTGAACTCTGAGCCACTCTCAGGTTCTTTCGAGTCGGTCTCTTCAACGGTAGACTTCCCCCGCGGATACGAATTTCCGGTGCGCGAATCGACGACATACGTGATGCCAGAATTCGGGTCTGTCCAAAACGACCTCGTCCGATGCATTATCTGTCTATCAATGCCAGAGCGATAAATGAACGAAACAAAGTCTGGTCATGCATTCACTTACATTAATCATTATAGGTGCAGATCCTGGTCGTGAATTTACATCAGGTTGGGTATGAACATCGCGGGGTATTGTAGGGATGACAGGGAGTGAAGCATAACGCTTCTTGGATGGAGATACGGCATCATAAAGCTTCCGTTTCTTTCTAGGTGAGTCCATCACCGCAGGCTGACTATGGACAACGAAACCATGACGAGCGAGAAATGAGTAGATGACCGAACCAAGAAACGTGCAAACAGCTTCATTATTCTGAGTTTGGATGAAAGGTGAACATGCAAGACAAAAGGTGTGAAGATTTAAAAATTACCAAGAATTGTACTGTAGCCTTGTCTGGCTCTAAGCAGTTATCCACATCTCGTCGAGAAATTGCGATATCAAGGGCATACACCGGCTTGAGTTCGGACTTGCGAGGGGAACGACGAGTAGCTATGTCGTAGACAGATGAGATGCATACCAAATCCATGAAGAGATTGATTCGCACAAGGTCGAGGCAAGCTGGATTCACCTGCTTCGTCGAATGCCTAGAAAGAGACAGAATTGTTTGTTTTTTCTGATGAAAAGAAAAGAAGGACGTACGTGCTTTGCAAAAGAGCTATTCGAGAACTTTTGTTCAATAATGCGATGTAGATGACATGGCGCTAAAGGGTGTCGATTGACATCTATGTGGAGTGCGAGCTCAAATCTTGTGTCGGCAGAGCATACACCGTTGAAGACGTACAGAGATACTGATGAGACTAAAGAACATTGCGTATGTGATGAGGACGCCCTCATGCGAACAGATTCAAAATAAATACCTTCGAGTGAGCCCCATTTAAGCTGATGAACCCGCGTATAGACATTTCGCCTCTAATGAGATCAATTTCGTCGACATGCTATCCCAAGAATCTTGAGCCCCCTGCGAGTCACTTCTTTCTAATCGTGAACATACCGCTGCAAGAGCCTTGCCATGTATATGCCGAAAAGCAGCTAGGGTTGAAGGGGTCTAGGTGATGGGTTGCAGCCTTCGACAGCCTATGCATTGAGCACCATGACGCACCTTCGGTATACTAGTAACCCTCCCTTTCTCAACCTGACCCTCCCTTTTCTTGTGAATATCTTCAAGAGAGAACGAGACGGAAGGAAAGACAAGAGCAAAACGTCTCTATGTCCTTGCGGACTAACTCTATAGTTTTCGAGGGGGGTGGATGCGACAGTCGACGGATAGGAAGCTGAATATAGAGAGAATATGTATTGATACTTTGAGGAAACAAAAGGATCGCCTACATTGTAGAACACATCACGGAGGCACACCACGGTTCCCGGAGTCTCTCTTCTCCAACGGACAGAAGGTCCATCATAAAGACATTGTCCACTCTGCATAACAAAACATTTGTTAGTGAGAGAGCTGCGCAATGGGTGCAAACGTACCTTCAGAATAACACTCCAAGAGTCTCTGGACCTTGTTGTTCGCGATGAGATCTCAAGACAAGATATGTCTGCGGCCGACGCCAAGGCTAAAATAGCAACCGTCAGAACGGCACGCAACACAAGCAATTGGAAATCCAACCTTCACCACGAAATCCAAACGTCGAAATCGAGCCGGACGTGTCGGGTACGTATACTTTGGAGGTGTCTGTATTACAAGAACAGGAACACCTCAGATTGCTCTTCCAAACCTCTAGAATATACGGACTTACTGTACCTGCCCGCTTCGAGGCCCTTGCTCAACAGAGACATGCTGTCCCTGCTTATGCCTCCACCATTATCCTTGACCCAGCATTCCCAAATCTCACAGTCTAGACCGATCTCAATATGACCCGCTCCAGCATCCAACGAATTCTGCACGAGTTCGGTAACGACCTGGGGCAGAGAGGTCAATATCTGCGTAGAGCGTAACTTTGTCCGTACGGGCTCCGACAGACGTTCCATATCATGAGCGTCTACAGAGTTCCTGGCATATTGAGATGTTGAATGATCAATTTCGTCCTGGTGCGAAAGTGAAACCTTGGTGAAGGCAAACTAGCTAAGTGGCCACTTCTCCAAAAGGCAATTGTGACTTGTCTTGAACTTCAGACGTCTCCTGTCGATCACCTATTCCGACTCCGAGCACCTTCAGCGGACGCATTCACGTCTTTCACAGATATCTCGGCATACCATGGTGCGTGGCTCTTGGGATGCGAGAATTTTACCGACTTCCTAAATTTGGTTGGAAGGCCATCTGTCAATACTTTCTGCGTGGACAATGCAGGTTTGGAGACAACTGTAGAAATGAGCACCCCAAGGGTGGTGAGTGAGCATGGTCAGTCATTTCTCAATCGAATACTCAAAAATATGACTTTTTTAGGAGGCCAGTGGACGCCGGGAGCATTGAAGCCCGTTCCGTTCAGGTGCACATCTCACACATATACTGTTCTTTTCCGAAATCGAGTTCACACATTGTGATAGTTTGGATACTATGACGAGGGATTTTGACCCTAAACAAGACAAACCTACCTGGCCGCTATCCTCGTATGGACCGGCCAGACAAGAGCCATGTCTATTAACTTCCCTAGACGAGTCGTTCGAGGAGCTACATTTGAAAGCTCTCATAGCGAAGGGCAACAATACAATCAATGAATATGTGCGACATCTGTCTTCTGTCCTCGAGCCCGGAGTGCTGAATTGTCTCTGCAGATTAAGTACGAACAGGACAAAACGGCGAGCGCGGAGCAAATTTTCGCAAATCTCCGTGTTAATATTAAAGAGGCATACGACGTTGCCAGGAAGCAGAGCCCGATCAACGCTCCGCCTGGCTCGACATCAGCCTTTGGCGGGAGCGGGGCTTTTGGAGGTGGTGGGAGCAGCGCACTTGCAAGCGGTGGTTCTGCGTTTGGTGGAGGCGGTAGCTCAGCGACTGGACAACCTCCCGCCTTTGGTGCGCTTGGCTCAACGAGCACACCTGCGTTTGGTCGACCAGCCTTTGGACAGACTGGGTTTGGCCAAGCGGTGCAACCTACATCAGTATTCGGGCAACCCGCTCAACAACCCGCCTCCGCGTTCGGGCAGCCTGCTCAACAGCCTGTTTCTGCCTTCGGACAACCTTCTCAACGGCCTGTTTCTGCCTTTGGACAGCCCGCTCAGCAACCTACATCCGCGTTCGGACAGCCCACGCAGCAGCCCAGATCCGCGTTCGGGCAGCCTGCCCCACAGCCCGTCTCTGCCACTGGTGGTGGTGGCGGAGGGTTCGCAGCGTTTGCTGGCAACAAGCCCTCTGCATTTGGTGCGGCCGCACCCAGTGGCACCCCCGCTTTCGGTCAGTCTGCCTTTGGCAGTGGTGGTCCGCTCAGCCAAGCACCAAGCGCGTCCGTCTTCGGCCAAACGAGCACGCCCGGTCCCGCCTTCGCACAGACAGCCCAGCCTTCCGCAGGGGCGTTCGGTCAACCCATCATACAGCCTACATTGGCCTTTGGCCAGCCCGCTCAAGCACCTACATCTGCGTTTGGCCAACCTGCACAACCAACTCCTCCTGTATCCGCTTTCGCCGTGCAACAACAAAAAACTGAACATGTCATCAAAACACCCTGGCAATAGCTCACAGACAGTATTGTTGGCCATTAAATGCAAGCAAGACACAGGGACGGACGTGAGAAAGGCTGCTGATGAGATGTGTGCAAAATGAGGAAGGCCGATATGAATGGAGCAGATTTACATGGGAAAATAAGAGGGAAAAACTCACTGGCTCGAAAAAAATATTTATATGCGCGAGAGACAAAGAAAAACGGCGGCTCCATTGTTGACTTGCCACCAAGGACGGCACTGCCATTGAGATATGGGGCGGTGGCATCCTTGGTACCACTGCTGGGTTTGAACTGGCGCCTGGTGGATGGACCTGAGCTCAACGCGGGTGAGCGCGTCTGGTGGATAAAAAATCCGACCTCCCGCCCCGGATCGACGTGTGGCTGGTGGATTACAACCGGCAACTACCCGACCGGTCTCAGAAAAAGGCGCGATTTACTGGTGGACCGACACCCGACCTTACCCCCTATTATCAGGGGGCCTACTTTGCCGGTGCAAACTTGGTTGGACGCGGGCTCGCTGCGTCGTCTGGTATGTCTTCCACCGAAGGCACTCCTCCTGTTCCCAGCCCACCTCAACAAAAATCAGGCGCGCGAGCCGCGCTCGAGTACACGGGCATTCCTCCGTCATGGTTTGAAAAACGTCCACGCCTGCCTTCGCGCAACTGGCTTATCTTCATCGGTGTCACATCATCTGTCCTAGGTTTCTATCTCTACGACCGTCGCGAATGTAAACGTATTCGCGAACATTACGCCAGTCGCGTTAGATATCTTGCTGAGGAGCCGCTGCATAGCTTAGACTTTCCGCGCAAGGTCACAGTCTATGGTGCGAAATGGCCCGGAGACGATGATTGGGATAGAAGTACCAAGTACTTTAGGAAGTACGTCAAGGTCTGCGCACGTACCCTCTGCTTTCCATTCCTCTTTCCTGACGTTGCTTGTATCAATTTGCTTGTTATCCGGTTACACTGCTAGCCTATCCTTGTCTCCGCTGCTGTCGACTACGAGATCATAGCCGGAAGGCGGCATGGTGACCTGGCCACACGCATCACAGAAGATATCAAGACCCAGCGCCGTATTGCATTAGGATTGGAGGTCCCAAATGAGCCGATCATGCCCCTTCCAACACGACAGTCACCCGAACAAAAACAGCGTCGGCTGCTGGATGGTGGCGTTGTACTCGTCGGCCGTCCTGCATTCAAAGAGTATATGGCAGGTTTACGACGCGGATGGACGGAGAGCCTGCAAAAGGTTGATCGAGAGGAGAAGCTGGCGAGGGAATTGGAGAGTGACGGCCGGTTTGATGAGCTTGATGAACTCAAGCATCCGCTCAGCTCGGAAGACATAGAAGGCGAGCCACTCCCCACGCCCTCGCGCCTCCCTCCCTCTCGACCGGGCGTGTTCTCCCCATTGTCAATGCGTGGTCCTATTCCTTCCAAGCCCGTCCCCGCACAACAACATCAGCCAGATCTAGGCGCGGACGTACCACCTCCCGCACACATTCCTCCCCAACCTTCACTCCTCCTCGTTCCATTCACCAACTACCTTGGGATGGCACAGGTTCCCCTCATGATCTGGGACTTCTTCAATGAGCGACATAAAGTCCGAACTGGTGCCGAATCTGCGTACCGCATCATCATGCGCGAGACACGTCCACTCATCGGCCCACCACCCGAACCGGAATTGTCCTTCTCCCAGCCCTCACTCGCCAACACCGACTTTGCCTTCGACACCGAGGGCGAGTCTTACTATAAATCATCCACTGCCAAGCTCCCCTCCGAAATCCAAAAGGCCAGGGACGAATACTACAAAACCCTGCCGGAAAAGCTCGCCAAGGCCCGCCAGTTGGCGCGCCGCGAGCGCGAGCCTACGTCGGACGAGATCACCACCCCGCCACCTACTGAGGTGGAGTTGCGTACCGAGCGCATGAAGAAAGAGTTGCGTTGGACTGGGGATGAGAAAGGCTGGGAGATTATCCGGCCTGATGCACCCGTCGAGTGGGACCCACGCATGGAGGGTGCGCTGAGGGTGTTCGTTGACCCTCCGCAGATATGGACCGAGAGTGCAAGTGGCGAGCCCCAAAACTAGACTGGTATCTTCGTGCAATTTGGAACCATACATATACTCTATCTTATGCAGCATTTGGTGGTACACACATACACAGTGCGTCGTGATAATGGTATAAAGCAATTCTTCCCTTTCTGCTTCTCACTCTATCCCTCTTCCTTCAACCGTCGATTAATTTGATGGTCCCTCTGTCGATCAAAGCTTGAAGCTCGGCAAGTGGATCAATATCGTCGAAATAGGCTGAGACAGGAGCAGGCTCTGCAGGCCGAGCGTCAGTGTGCTCCACGGTGGTGATCTGGTGCTCAAAGTTCGACAGAGTCCTTTCAGCGATTCGGTCCGTATGATCTGTCGCGCCAACTTGCATCCCTGACTTCGTAGGCTCCTCGTCAGGATTGACAAGCGTTGCAGAAGTGACGTCGGGATCTGGATTTGCGTCTACGATGCGAATGAGAGTGTCGTCAAAGACAAAATCTTCATCGTCCAGAAACTCAGGCTGAGGAGTCATAACTGGTTTCTGTGCAGAGTCTGAATCGTAACCGCGGAGCTCATCTGAGGTGCTTGCGTAGAATAGGGGTTCGTCTACGGTCCTCTGACAGCCAAAGTGAGGATGAGAAAGATGCCTCGATTTGCGAATCCTACCTGCAATGATACCTGGGATGGAGAAGGATTAGCCCTGCTGCCCAGAGCCGGCGGACCAGAACCCTTGAGACGTTTCACAGGAAAGTCCGCAATGCCTTCATACTTCCGCTTGGGAGGCGGTGTTGAAAAGAGAGGAGAGACCCAGGTGCCTTCGAGATTGCCAACAGCCTCGGCGGGTAATGCTTGGCAGTCAGCTTCTCCAGTGAGGTCAATGGCATCCACAATGGACGCGTTGGCGATGAGTGCATCCATCTCCGAATTGGAGTAGTTAGTCGAATCGGAATAGGTCGGCGTCGGAGCACTCTTCCTCTTTCCAGTTCTCAACAGTTCGCTCAGCTCAGGAAGGTTGTCGTCCAGATCAGAGTCGCCGGCAAGTTCGTCAATGGTCTCAGATTCCTTCGGCTCAGCATCAACCAGGTCAGCGAAGTCCATGTCGAAGTTTGGCGCAGACTTGTGCTTGCGTCCTGGAGTTGTGATAGAATCGTCTGCCAAGTTATCAGGTAGTTTTAGCCGTCCTCCATTCGAAAGGTTGAGCTTTGACGGTCCCTTGGTACGCTCATGGAGAGTTTCCAGCTGCTTCATATTCGCATCAGCCACGGGTTTCATGACTTTTGCAGTTTGTGTCGATCTTTTGGAAGTTTTTGAGTTGTCGCCCTTGTGTTGCTTCTCTTTCTTCCCCTTGTTGGTCGAAGAGCCGGCGGCGGCTGACGCCTTCACCGAAGACTTGTCGGAAATCACTTGGCCATCGCCATGGCCTCGGCTTTTCGGAGGAGCAGGTTTGTCGAGGCCTTCTCGGCAACTACACAGAACGTGATGTTATACTAGGATGAATTTGTTCAGGCTGTAGAGGAGGAGAAACCCACGGACCAAAAGTGCCGGCAGCTTGTCTTATTTTTACACGTATGATTGCATCTGATGGCAAGATTTTGTGCATCACAATTTGCATAGGGAGAAACGGGCCAACTCACGCATATTTTCCATTCGGGAGCTTTCTCAGAAATGCCCCGTTGTCTTCCTCTGAGATTAGGGCTTTTTTGACCTGACCCGTATCTCTTGAGGCGGCGGCTTCCGAAAATCTCTCTTCTGCGTTCACATAATCAGCGTTGCAACAGCGTTCGGGAGAGTTGTTAACGTACTGGACTTGGTTAAGTCCTTCATCACGATGGCATCGTCATCGTCGTCTATATTCATATCCCAAAAATCAGCATTATCCTCCAAGCCCTCCAGATCCATTTCCTACGGAATCTCATTAGATGTATACATTCAAATAGATTGTTTATCACGCACTATTGCAGTTTTGGGGCGAGTGACCTGAACAGGGTAGTGTCGGCCGTCGATTCTTGGTTTGTATTGCACCGACTTTTCAACACCAGCTATGCTTTCCTGGCGCCTCGCTGGATCAGACATGACGATGACGATTGGGGGGGGGGATCACTCACAGAGGATACGTATACACAGACCGACTGACTTGGCTTGTCCAGCTTCGCTGTGATAGAATAAGTCTTTCCGTCTTTGAGGTATTTTGTCCTGGAAATTCTAGAATGAGTTCGAATTCGTAGAGCAAAAAGACTCGCAATACGGTATTCTTCGGAAGTCGATGTAGTCCAAGTCAGACGTTACGGTCAGCAAGGTAGTCATGTCTACGTGGCGCCACTTGTTCTTCTTCAATTTCGTCGAGGGCGCGGCGTCCAGTATGAGGCTGCATTCAATAGACAGCTCGACATCAACGCTGTCACCAGAGGTGTCCATGGATATTTCCTTTACAGTGAGTCGATAACGGGGCAAGTCAGCAGCCATGGCAAGTATTTCGTGACCAAATCCTGGCTTCCGGTTCAAAATCTGAATTTTACGTCAATAATAGGGCACGAGACGTGTGGTGAAGTTTCACTTACCGCATCAAGGCGCAGTGGACTTTGTTTACGCAGAGAGTCGAAATTTGTGATACCGTGCTCGGCAAGAACCTAAAATGCTTTGGGTGAGCGGAGGATACTAGCGAATACATTGAATGTACTTTGATGCTAATTGTGAAGAACATAAGTCAGCGACAGCATTTGACCCGTCCTGGAGACATGGTTCCTCACGATTTGTCTCCAATTTTGTCGATCTGACGCAAAACAACAGGCCTATCTTCCCAGCATTTGCCTTCTAAAATCCGAATCCTACACGCTCATAGTAAATACCTCACAGTGAACGATTATGAATAAACATACAGCTCTAGACCACGCTTGATTTGCGCTCCGTTTGCTTTGACCAAGGCCACTTCGACTAGCGCTTCAACCCAAGCGGGACTCAGTAATCCTACACCTGGATAACTTGTTTTGCACACACCTTTCGAAATACGGTTGACGTGACGGAACACCCCCAATGCCTCCAGATTCAGCTGGCTGTCCCCGGTTTTATATTCCGGGAGATTCAACTGGATACCACCAAGGACGGCCTGAAAAACAAAGAGATCGTCTATATGCCTGTCCCACGTCTGGTTTGAGTACTTTCCTGAATTAAGATGAAAAGTTTATCCGATGTCTTTTCGACTTTCGTGATTTTGTACCGGATATCCTCATGCTCTCGGAGTTTGCGGAGGACCTACGATATATGAAGTCAGCACTTGGGAAACATTGGTCCCACTCACTGGCTTCTCTCCTGCACGGAGCCTCATCTCGAAGAGTCTGTATTTTCTGTCTGTGAGCGAGTGTTGATATGTAGAATCGTCCATGCCTACTCCTCTGTGGTGGAGATGAGTTCGAGCTGGGTTACGGAACAACGTAAGATATAGATCGTCAAGTAGAAAAGACAAATCTACCATCTCACGAAGATTAGCATTCTCGGGTAACTTGAGGATAGAGCTCATCTGAAAGAAGGGTTTGCGAGAAGACTTAAAGACTTATGTAGTCCGAGACTTACGGTCGACTGGCGGATGTAATACTGCAAGGAACGTTCAGTATAAATCCCCATCAGATGTCATGGAAAAGGTGTGAACCTTGCTCATTATATCGCCATAGGCAGTAGAGCACAGATCACTGGATCCTTCTTCAACATAATCCAGAAGATCCGACTCTTTCAGCGTCTTGATGCTTTCCGTGACCATGTCACTAATTCGCTCCTGCCATGTTTGGAGGTCTTGTTTTCCGACCGCATACCGTCCCGGATTCTTCTTAACTCTTTGAAAAAGGAAAGAGTTACGAAGCCACTCCTTTGCCGTCTCAACGTTTGTGATTGTTCCCAAGCCAACTTCCGAATTGATATGCTCAACGAGATTGAGGTGGAGGGAGCTCTCAAGTATCGTTTTGCCCTGCGCAAGATTCTTGTACTTGTTTTCGAGCTCTGACTCGCACATGATAATGGCGATTCCTTCCTTATCTATAAGATTGCGGTCAATGGGGTTTCAGTGGAGGACTCGAAGAATGGACATATACCAAACTGAGGTCTCCCCTGTGTGTTAGTTGTGCGTAAATGGTGAATGTTGGCGAACAATGATGATTTTGAAAACGCACTGCTCGTCCGATCATCTGCATGATGTCAAGATCTGAATACTCTTCCATGGCACTCCCCTGAAACATTTTGACGCCCTTAATCACAACGACGTGTGCAGCTGAAATTGTGAGGGTACATCACACTGTCACAGAGCATAGGATGGCCAGAACTTACGCAAATTAACGCCCACTGCCAGTGTCTAGAGATATATGGACATTCATAGTGAATTTTTCATGTGAGTAAAGCGGCGTACCGACGTGGCGACGACGACTCGCAAATCTTTGCTCAAGAATAAATTCTCGGTTGTTCGTTTGTCATCAATGGTCAAGCCGGCATGATGAACTCCAATTCCTGCCTGCGCTAGTTCTGCAGTGGAATTCAACTTCGGAACCGAAACGGAGTAGGACAAAGAAGCGCGCACTTTCCAACCGTTTATCATGAAAGGTCGGATTGATCCTGGAAAAGACGATCGGGAGCCGTTATCTAATCAATAATGCTCTAAAGTCACCTTCTGGATTGCGACCAGGGCAGGCTTTGCTTCGACTCCGCGGATTTTTCGTAGTCTTTCATGAGCTGCTCGGCCGTGGTTAGAACGCCTGTAAGACCTGATTCAGCCATACGCAGGGGGATATACCTGTTTACCTCACATACCCTTTCGAGTAGGACAGAATATTAGGATGGGCTTCTGTGCGGAATGCCGTTGAAGAAGCGGGAAAAGTTTAAAATTCAATGAACTTGAGAAGAGAAAGTCGTTCTGGCTTTTTGCTTTCGGAAAACCATAGACAAAGCGCGTCAACTTGCATGGCCTAAACTCCTCTCCGAACTGCGACGATGAAAGGATCAAGATGTGAGTACGATGTGATTGCAGGACGATCCTACCACAAAGACTTGAGCAGGTGCATCGGAGTCCCGGTCCCCAATCCAGTTCGCAACGTCGTCGATGTTGGGCACTGTGGCCGATACGCAAATCAGACGAACTGCGGAACCACGAGTCTTCATACGAGACATGACAACTTCCAGGGTACTGCCTCGAGACTCGTTCAGTATATGAACCTTAAACGTACTTCTCATGAGCATTGAGGCACATGAGACAGTACGAAATCAAACCTCGTCGACAAGAAACAGTTGTATTTGTGACAACATCTGGCCATGATTACGCCTGCGGAATAAAGGTTTTAGCATTGGAGTTAGGACATGAGGTTAATACACCCACCAACTTCTGGTAAGACTGTCCCACTTTTCTCCCTATGACCGACAGTAGATGGGAATCAAGTGATGAAAATGAAAAAATGCAGCAACAAACAAACCGTCGTGACACTGGATAGGGTAAGTGGTCGTTAATTGTAGGGAAACACGATTAAGAAGAAAACGAACATGATAGTCGCATTTCGAGCATCTCCCCACGCGCTTTGCCCGAAGGCAACCGTGTCGCCAGTCATTTCGCAACCTTCAAACAATGAATCTGCCTGAAACTCCTGCGGGAATTGAGCCATTACATACATTTAATCCCGAGACCTCTGAATTTGGACTCCCAGTCTCTGAATCTCTCAGAGCAGAGCGCCTGGAAAACGAGAATTTATGATCGATCAGAGCGCAGGGAACGGGAGCATACTTTTGTCGGTGCCATGTAAACACATTTCGCAGCATTCGCCTGGTTTCCTGAGGTCATAATCATTCGTATGATCGCTAGCTCGAACAACACAGTTTTTCCGCTTCCAGTTGGCGCTAGGATGGGATCACAGTAAACCTAGAGGACTGTGACCTTGAACACATATACTCACCACTGATGACCTAGCAAATTCAAAAACTTATACTTAGTGCATGACTCTATAACCACACAGACAGAAGGTAATTTGTTCTAGCTCACCATGTTTTTGTTAGTCTGCGTCATCTAGCATAGAGCGGCAAGGTCAGAGGCAAGTGAAATCTATACATCAAAATTTTCTCACCGCATCAAAACAAGTAGATTGGATAGCGTTGAATACTCCAAACTTGAACAGACCACGGTACATGTCGGCTGGAGAAAGGTGAACAAGATAACGACAAAGCAAGATAGACAGATATGAGACTAACGGAGTTCTGACACTGGACGTAGTCGGATGGCGTGTTTGTTCGGAGGTTCAACAGTCTGAGTACGACCGATACCGGAGTAATGCAATAAACTCGTAGGCCGGGGTCCGAGAGGAGAGGGACTGGATGAATCACGAAATCGCGACGCAGAATGTTCCTCAGACTGAATATTACGCGCTGAGCTGTACGGCAAATTAAATACTGGCGCGTTAAAGACACGTGAAGAATCTGTGAAATGTAAGTTCCTTTTGTCAAAGACCAGGCAAATGGCATGGACCAACTGTATCGGGAAGAATTGTGGACGCCAGAGTGTGAGTCAAATGAGAACGATGGAGTACGTGAACGATGGGCAATTGATGTCAGACCCGATTCCACAGTCGGATGTCGATTGTAGCTGGCGTATGAAGCGCTTTCCATGAATTCTTCATCATCGAATTGTCCGATTTCGTCTGCATCGGGCGCTTCTACCAGGTTGTCTCTCGATGCAAGCCAATGCCTTTGCATGGGGCTACTTTCGGAGAACGACGAGTTTTCTGCGATTGATAAATCCTCTATGGAATGAAAATACGAGATATATGAGCGCATATATCTACCTATGTCATCGGCAAACTGATCAATGAGACCGTTCTCCTCAATCGGCATGACAGTGTCTGTCTCTGGAGAATATTCAAGGTCATAGTTTTGGTCGTCTATTCCATGTTCCCTATAAATTTGAGCAAGAGAAGAGGGATTCATGTGGAGGGTTCCGGCACTGCGATTGTATACTGTGCTATCGTGGACAAATCGTGGAGCTCAAACTTCGGACTCGGAATCAAAGCGCGGATCCGTGACGCGTCGTGTATTTACATCATGTGATGTTTCTCAGCCGTGTGACCGCAGTGACGAAACGCGCCTCTCCAAACTCACATTGTAGCAACCACCAATACCTACTTATTTGCATTCTATTCACGCCTTTGTTCGTAATCTGGAGATGGCTACAAAGCAGCAACACCAGCAACAGGCGGATCAAAAGAAGATTGACGAGTATATCGAGAAGTGCGTTTCACACACTGTGATTCGGACCTGAGCAGAGCAGCAGTGAGATAGATATACAAACCCCCAGGATTCATTACTCTGATCGATACTCAGATGATGAATACGAATACCGCCATGTTATCCTCCCAAAGCCTCTCTTCAAGCTCATTCCGAAAAATTACTTCAATCAGGATGACTCCGGTACCCTTCGTTTATTGTCGGAGGCCGAGTGGAGAGGCATTGGGATCACGCAGAGTCTAGGATGGGTACATTATGAAGTTCACGGTATGTCTAACTTCCGTGTAAATTCTTCGTCGCTTCCAATTTCTGAATGATGTCTTCTCAGCACCGGAGCCGCATGTGTTGCTCTTTCGACGCCCGAAGAATTTTGATCAGCAGTATGCTCAGCAGCAAGCCTATGAGCGCCAGCTCGCCAATGGGAAGCTTGCCGCAGGGAAGAATGGGCGGAAGAAGTAGTATGGGATTGTCACGTTGAGTCTTTGCATCATTCGTCAGGCCTTATCGTACCCCCTCGCTTGCAGCTTTTCTGTCCCTCCCATCACTATAGCTCTTTGTTTTTCATTCTCCATCCTATCTGTCGTGTTCATCACGTCCCCACTTTCTTAGGCATTCCGCGTTTACTTCGATGATTACCCTTCCGATATCCATGACGTTTCTCACTCTCCTCTCTCTGAATTTGCGACGCTGCAGAAAGAAGATCGTAACACCGGCCTTCTTCATCAACATCTCCTCGGATAGTCCCCGGAAAAACCTCGCTTTGTATACAAATCGCTGCTTGGCTTCTGCGTCTGATCTTGTGACTATGGCTTTCTTTGCTCTCCCGCTCACTTGCCAGCCTCGAAGATCAATATGCAACGTTCACACATTCCTATATGCCAGGACATCCACGATGATTTCCAGTACATGCGTAACAACTCGTCTCCTGATTTCCTTCAAAACTGTGTGTCTGACCTATCCAAACATATTACGTCGGGCTGGCAAGATGGTAGGAAGACATGAGTGAGTCAAGCGTAAATGTGTCCGAAGTACAACTGGGTGTGTCATGAGTCCGTGGCTTTGTTTGAATTATATGTAATTGAAACCGCAGAGCAATCATACCTGATGGAAAATACTGTACATGAGACAGATGGCATGAACTTTATGCACATGGTTGGACTCACGATCTACAAGCCGCACTGTGACGCGGCAACTTGAGAGACCGTCGCCTGAACAGTGCCCAGCGCGACCGCCTGACCATTCGTCAAATCATTCATGGCATCCAACGATAGGTTAAAGCCATCGGCAGCATGGTCGATTGCGAGAACGTTAATGGTCTTGCCATTGTACGTGATCGCCCAACAGGTTCCACAGTTGGGGGAGTTCCAACCCGCAACGGCGCTACTGGCACCGATGTAGGGGAAGCTCGGAAGGGACCCGAAGGTCGAGAAACCACGAGTTATGAGTCCATTCGTGCCATCGGAGCAGGCTACGCTCGTCAACGAGTTCCCAGAATTCCCGTAGTTGTCGTCGTAGCGGATGGTGTCCGCGAGGGCGAGAGTGGAGAAAGAGACGGCGGCAACGAGGGCGGTGATAAACTTCATGGTGAGGATTGGGTGCAAAAAATGCCGGATGATTGGGAGGCGCAGTGGAGTAGAGAGCGGTTTATGAAGGGGACGAAGAGCAAATGCTGGCGAAATACTGCTAGTTGCCAGAGCTTTTATAGAGCAAATGAAACGGAGATGAAGGCAGAGCGTGTGAGTATGAACCACATGCTCGAGATGATTCAGAGGCTTCTGTATACTTCCTTGATACTATGACCAACGGTCTGGAGGAGAATCGTGGCCGCGCGGACACTGCTGACGTCTTCAAGAGACCAGGAAAGGATGAGACGTAGATAAAAATGGCACACTATATTGGCAATGGCATGATCGCACTCCGGCATCGGTGCTACTGTAAGGTGGGCAAACCGTAATTGGTGATGATACAATGATGTACCAGGCGGATAGGCCATGAAGGGCCGTGAACAGCATTGGCTGAGGAATGCCGACGAAGAGGTGCGAGTAATGGCATGGGCGGTCTTGAGTGCCCGCACACTTGATAATAACTAACCTTCGTGATGACTGGTATTGGAGATGGACGGAGTCGAGTAGCCGGGAGAAAGTAACGAGGAATTGCCAGGAATTGCCGTTGCCAAACAAATCATACTCACCCTCCTTAGATCTTTTGAATACCTCAGCGCTCAGAGCATTGCATCGGGTCGCCCTGCAGTCGGTCGCCAGCGTCCTGAACTAGTTCAAAGAGCAGCATTGATTTGGGTTCGGAAATGAGAGCCGGAATGACCAATTTTACTGTGCATGATCTATGAGCGACGTAGACCAGCACAACAGCAGATATAGAGGCATAGCGCACACTGGGAAGTATTGGGGTACCCGGTACGTGCCGCGAGTGAAGAAGGTGCCTTCTGCTCGATCGGCCAAGGTTAAGGTTTGAATGTGGTCAGGCCTGAGGGCAATTCCATTTATCGACATCACTGCGAGGGTCGCTTGACCCGACCAGTCCTCCCTTAATCCATGCTCCTCCGCCTGGCAGCAGCGAGTCGCGTAGCTCCACCACCACCATCGTCTCTTGCAATCAGGCAGCTAATATCACAACCACGCGCTCGTTACGCTACCAGCACCATGACCGCTCCCAATGAGCAAGCATACTGGCAACACATTAACTCGGTTAAAGGTCTCAAGCACTCGGTCTATACGAAGCCCATACAGAAGTCTCCACAGGATGACAGGGACTACAGGCTCATCCGCCTGGAGAATGGGTTACAGGCAATGCTCGTTCAGGACGTCAAGGCAGACAAGGCAGCAGCCAGCTTAGATGTGGCGGTAGGGCATCTGCACGATCCTGTGAGTGCCCTCCCAGATATCTTTATTCATATAAGCAAGATGTAGGCACACTCTACGCGGTGTGGAACGTATAAAACAGGTTTCTTCTTGTCAAACTCGCGTGCAACCGGGGAAGCCGCATATCGCGAACGCAGCCTTGAAACCGGGCCACTTCGCTTGTCCCTTTGTGCTTGTATCTGTCTTTCACAGCTGACGGACATGCATAGGATGATATGCCTGGCCTTGCTCACTTTTGCGAACATCTACTATTCATGGTGAGTGTGGTCCGTTACAATACGTTCATGCACTCTGACCATTCCTGTCTTTCTTAAGGGCACTGAACGATTCCCCAAAGAAAATGAATATTCGGAGGTATGTGAATCATCTACTGTTCTACTGTTTTCGTTGACGTTGTGCTAGTATCTGTCAAAAAACAATGGATCGTCGAATGCGTTTACAGCGGCATCCAACACGAACTATCACTTCAATGTCGCTACACCTATGTTATCAGGCGCCTTGGCACGCTTCGCTGCGTTTTTTCATTGTCCACTTTTTTCGCCTTCTTGCACGATGCGGGAGCTTAACGCTGTCGACTCTGAGAACAAGAAGAATCTTCAAAATGACATCTGGCGTATCTTCCAGTTGAACAAATATTTGACTAAGCCTGGCCACCCTTGGAGCAAATTTGGTACTGGTAACAAGGAAAGTTTGACCCAGGCCGGAAGGGATGCGAAGGCCAAAGGTCTGATTGGCGGTGCGAATGGTAAGGCGAATGGATTACCGGGATCTGCACCTGGCTCAGTGACTGGAAGTTTGGCCCCGTCTCCTATTCCTTCTCGTGTTGCTTCACCTGCGCCCTCCGCGAACTCGTCGAACAGTGAAACAGAGGCAGATGGAGGTGCTGTCGGTCGGGAAACCCGGCGTCGGCTCATCGAGTGGTGGAGTCGAGAGTATTGTGCCAGTCGCATGAGATTGTGTGTCATCGGCAAAGGTAAGGCCCTCGATCACAGTCGGCTCTGCTGTCCTAGTCCAGTCTCATCCCGATATACAGAATCTCTGGATGATCTCTCGGAAATGGTCGCCGACCTTTTTTCTCCAATTCAGAATCGTGCACAGGAGTCGCTTCCCATGATACCAGATCACCCTTTCGGCTCCAACGAGAAAGGCGTGAGTATCTCACCTTTGATAGATTAATCTTGTTTAAGTGTTATGCTGTCAGACGTTGGTAACTGTTCAAACGGTTATGGATCTCCACGCCCTCGAAATCTCGTTTCCACTCGATGATCAAGCTCCTTTATGGCGTCACAAGCCCGGACATTTTCTCGCAGACCTTGTCGGGCACGAAGGTCCAGGGTCCCTCCATTCGTATTTAAAAAACAAGGGTTGGGCTACTGCCGTGCATACTGGGCCGCAAGAACTTGGACGAGGGTTTGCAACGTTTAAAATTACCTTGTTCTTGACGAAAGAGGGTTTCCGTAGGTTTCTTTTTTTCATTTCGATCTTTCCATGCTAATGGATATCCTCGCTTTCAGGGAATTATCGTGCTTGTGCTCTTGCGGCGTTCAACTATCTCTCCATGTTGCGCTCCGCGCCACTCCCCGCCTGGTATCAACAAGAACGGAGCACCATTTCGAACATCCGCTTCCGTTTCCTCGAGAAACGCCGTCCAGACGATTACGCAGTTGCTGTCAGCGGCCGTCTTGCTTGGCCCACGCCGCGTGACCTTACACTTCAAGCACCTCATGTCGTGTGGGAGTGGGATTCTGAAGGCGAGGCAGAGAAAGAGGCGCGCAGTGCTTTAGATAAGTTGCGGGTGAGCGAGGGCCGTGCTGTGTTGATGGCGAAGAAAGAGGAGCATGACAGCATTGCCGGAGAACACGAATGGCAAAATGAGCCATGGTATGGAACGGCATTCAGAGTCGAGGAATTCGATGAGGAATTCATCAAGCTTGTCAGTTTTTCTTACTACGCTCGGAGAAGTGCGCTAATCGCTCATTATCAAGGCTGAGGGTCCGAGCACCGTCCCAGAGTTGTATATCCCTCGTCCAAACGAATTCATCCCGCAGAATTTGAACGTCGAACAACGTGAGGTTGCCGAGGTTTGTCCATCTCTTTCATGTGTGCACCCGGTGACTTAATATGCACTTGTCATTTTCAAGCCACAACCCCGTCCCCATCTAGTCCGTGAGACTGCCCTCTCGAGTCTCTGGCACAAGAAGGATGATCTGGTTTGGGTGCCCAAAAGCTCATGTGTACATGGATATCCGATGGTGATGCCGCTGACCTTCCGCAACATCTAGCAGAGGACTAATGATATTTCTCGATTCAGCCCATTCGCGAACGAGTCACCTCTTGCTTCTGTACTGACACGGTCAGTATCTGATTCCCTTGGTTATAGGCGGAATGCTGACCTCTTTCACAGGCTATACGCGGATCTCGTGAACGATTCCCTGACTGAATATGCCTACGATGCAGAATTGGCTGGTTTGAGCTACAACTTCGGGGTCTCTACACTCGGCATATTCGTTTTTATCGGTGGATACAATGACAAGCTGCACGTACTCTTACGGGATGTTCTAGAGCGGGTGAAGAACATCCAAATAAAGCCAGACAGACTAGAGGTCATGAAGGAGCAGGTCGGTTGTTTTTTCCGTTCCAGTTTTCAGCTCGCTTCGTGCATCGACAATTGTTGATCCACGCTTAATACATTTGCAGGCCAAGAGAGAATGGCAGAATTTTTTCCTTGGCCAGACATATCGCATCTCCGACTATTATGCGCGCTACCTCATGATCGAGAAGCAGTGGACCATAACAGAGAAGCTTCAAGTTCTTCCTTGTGAGTAAATGGATCGCACCTTGTCCATGATGTAGTTTGACAGTGTCTGAAATTCTTACTTTCAGCGGTCACCGTGGAGAAGGTGCAGGACCATATGACGAAACTACTGTCGACCATGCATTCTCGTATTTTGGTGGAGGGTAATATGTTCAAAGACGTATGTCAGACGTTTCCGTTGAATATTATGCCATCTCATTTAAAGATTTACAGGAAGCTGTAAAGCTTGCTAAGATGTCGGAAGAGATTATCAACGCCTCGCCGTTGCCTGCATCGCAGATGGTGGATTTATCACTTCTGCTCCCCAAAGGTGCTTTTCAAGTCTCTTCTTATCGTTGATGATCAATACTCATGCTCGCTGCCCAGGTTCCAATCACGTTTGGTCGATACCTGTTCCAAACCCGAACGAACCCAATTCATCGCTCACCTATTACACACACTTCGGCTCTTTGATTGACCCCCGTCTCCGCGTTACATCCGTTCTTCTTACCCAAATTCTTTCTGAACCAGCTTTCAACGTGTTGCGCACCAAAGAGCAATTGGGTTATGTCGTATCGGCATCTCAGTGGATCGCTCCTGGGGCCAACGAAACAGGTCTACGCATCGTGGTCCAGAGCGAGCGGGACCCCATGTATCTGGAAGAGCGCGTCGAGGCGTTCTTGGAGCACATGAAGGGCACCATTGAAGACATGAGTGAAGATGAATTTTTGGAACAAAAGGCGGGTTTGGAGCGGAGGTGGAGGGAGGCCCCTAAAAACCTGTCAGAGGAAATCCAAAGGCATTGGGCGCATATCGAGTCGGGATACCTTGATTTCTTGAGACGTAAGTCATCCACATGATTCCGGCGTTTTGATCAAATTTTGACATCAAATTTCAGGCTCTCATGATGCGGATGAATTGAAGACCATCACAAGGGAGGAGGTCCTCGCGCTCTTCCTATCTCAAGTCCACCCATTATCTATCACCCGCGCGAAATTGTCCGTCCACAGTCGCTCACAAAAACCTCGACCGAAGCATGTCAGCGCATCTGCAGCGGAGGCGTTCCAGCAGCTCGCGAAGGAGATTGGCGTGGCGGCCGACGAAATCAACTGGCGAGAAGAGCTCCATGCGGACGGCGAACCTCTGGTCGGCGAGTTTGAGAAATTTTGGAAGGGCGTGTTGGCTGAAAAGCCGGCTGATGCGGCGCAGAAATTGATCGTGGTGCAGAAATTGCTCGATGCACTTCCTGGGCTCGTCGCGCGGTACCCCTCGGAGGCTGATTCCGAGGGCACGTTGAAGGAAGACATGACGCTCATCGAGAATCCTAAGATGTTCAAGGCGTTGCTGAAGGTGTCGGAGCCTCCGAAACCGCTAGTAGAGTGGAATGACTTACCGACGTCCAAGTTTTGAGTCTGTCCTCGATTTTCACCCGGCATGCTTGCTCCCATCTCTCTCTTCCACTTCATGTTACAGAGTCACAGTCTTTCTGTCTTGTACTTATTACTCGAGTAGCGCCGACTTTGTCGGCATGTACCTTGCTTGCAAGTAATTTTTCGTAGGTACAATTACAGCTATCGTACAAGTACTACTGGGTAGGATTTCGAAATTGTGGCTACAGTTACAGTTATCCTTTTTTTTTTTGTGGCGGGGGAGTTCTACATGGCAATCACCGGTTGACGGCCGATGTCCGCGCAGCCACAATTTTGACCAGGGGAAGGGTAATCATGGATCATAATGCTTCATCATTGGCTCTGGTAGTCATCGCCAACATAGGCTCCGATGAGCTCACGACCCGTTGCAGTGGCAGAAAACCCTTGATACTTTAAATCATGGACACCGCTGGACATCATATTTGCTGCGCTTTGCTGTGCTCTGCTTGCCACTGCACATCATGCATGGAGGATTCGGACTGTGAATGGAAGTCGCCGCCATCCTGGAAATTCAATTAAGTACGCAACAGCGCTCGACGCACTCGCTACTCTAGCTTGCATGGTTCCTCCTTATCATGACAGCACCGAAGGCCAGGAGGTGGAACACATGAATTACTGGACCTTGGCCGTATTAGCGAGCAAGGGACTTGGTAGTCAGTGCCACAGCTCATTAACAAACGCGCTGAAACATCCTCGGGGTCAACCGTCGGTATGCCAGTGCGCTCATATGGGCGAGAACAGTCGAGGATATGGGCGTCTGCGATCGTGACTCCATTGATCCCGATTGCGCGTCGGCGATGGACGAGTCTGCAACATCGAACAAGGTCCGAGGCGGAGAACCCATTGAAGTAATTCACTTTCAGAAAAGACACAAACCTTCACTCACCATGCACATACCCGTCCACAGAATAGATCACGCCTAATCGCGGAATTAGGTATCATAGAATGTTTCGCAACAAAGTCATAGCCCGACTCTCCCATCAACTGAACTGAGTTTCACTGCGCCGAGTCGGAGTAGAAATATAAGTCAATGAGATATGATGGAGGCGACCTCGAGTCACAGCGCAACTGGTCTCCGAGTCCCAATAGTACGGCGATCGCAATTATGCATGCCGCGGTGGAGACGATGCCAATCAGGCGGAACAAACTAATCATAGAGCTCCGATCGCGGGATATATCGACATCATAGTTTGCATCTCCATGGGCTCGTGCAGCCTGAGGGAAACATTGTCAAAAATTGAAGTCCAACCGACTCGAGCTGAGGGGGGGGTCAGATTGGCTCGCGTAGCCACCGCAATGGTGCTAATCTATCTTTTGAAGAAAGAAAAAGTCCGCTAATGCGGAAAACAAGGTTAGCGATAAAGGCTCAAATAGCCAAGGATGTGGTACTTATATGCCTTCCCGAGTTGAAATGGAACTACAGGACCTTCCTGACAAAGACGGCTAGGATAGTTGACACTTCGGATGGACTCGCTGCGGGCCGGAACTATTTACATTCGATCAAATTGGAGAAGCCACTGCAACGTTGGAAAGCCAAGGAGAGCCTTTGGATGCAACCTCTCTAGACTTGAGAATAAACACCAGTCGGGTTTCGTTAAGAACTGGAAGGATACAGGAGGATACAGTTCTGGCAAATTTGTGGAGAAAGAGCCAAAACAAATGATGAGTAAAAACATCCAGCTGCTAATATCCAGCTGTGTAAGACTAGACCTTACTGTTGTGCATTTGACGTTTCCTGTCGGTCCATACAGTATGAAAATCGGACAGGACAGGGCCTGGGAATGGGTGAATCCGATCAACAAACCGTTGGTGGCGCGTCCATGCGCGTCCCATTCACGTGATCGCAAAATCCGGTTTTCGAACCGAACTGCGCTGGTAAATTCCTTTATTTGGGGAATTGCACTGAGCAAGGGTGACGGGCTAATTGAATTGTTCGAGCAGGATTTGAGATGTAAACATTAAGAAGGACGACGGTCGAAGCTTTTATGCCGAGAAACGTGTTCTGGAGGAGCTGTTAGAGGGAAGCGGAGGGGTACCGGCATGGTCAAAGTTGTGGGTCCAAAGATGCTGAGATAAAGCGCGCGCGTTGGTTTAGTGGCTTGTGGATTGAAATGGACTCTGTTTGTTAGTAGTTCAGCCCAACGTCTCCCTCCATTTCGACGCGTCTCCCCCTCCTCTTCTCTCTCTGCGTCCGCCTCGGCTACCTCTCTCCTTCCTCGACTGTCGCATACACATCGGGTCTTCACAGCATTCAATCTCGGACACTGCAGGGCACTGTAGCATTATAGTAAGTATAAAAGTCCGTGGCAAAATATCAGTCGGTGCGCTGTAGCTTTGCTTCCGTCCTTGTGCCAGCCAGACTCAACTTTCCAGAATTCTCTCAAGTAAAGAACGCGCAATTTTTCCCGACCTGTCTGCGCCATCGAAATGGCTGACATGTCGACGCCATCTGCTTATTCGTCGCGTTACACGCGCACAATAAGTCCGCCTCTCTCAACAGCTGGTGCAAGCACGATAAGTCCTCAAACACAACGCTTGAACGTGGTGACGCGTCTGGCTATCGAAGGGAAAGCAAAGCGAAACGAGAGCAATGTTGCAATCAAAATGTATCTCAAGGTGTGTTGAGTCGTGGCAACTCATTATTTTATAATCTGTACTGATCTGGACGCTCATTTCTGAGTAGCTCACCCTGCCTGCGGATAGCATAACACCTGGAAGTGCTATCCCATTATTCAAAGGTCTGTGATTTTTTGCGGGTTTTCTAGCTGCGATATGGCATCGGTGGCCGAGCTCGATTTTTTCACTTCGTCAATCCGTGCTTCATAGTATCTGTACTCATACAATCTATTACAGAGGAAAACGTGAAAATCTTAGACCACGAGCTCCATCCTCTCGATAGTAATTCTGTCCCGTACCAATTCTCTTCCGCCGCCTCCCCACTCCTCCACAATGCTGCTCGCGCTCTCAACCTCCCGGCACGCTCATCCACTTCATATCTCACCTTGTTTGGGCAACCTCCCGCAAGTTCATCTCGACTCTCCTCGACTACACACAAGGATCCAGATATCCCTCGCCTCGACAAGACGTATACCGGACAGATCCTTGTAAGCGGATATCAAGTATCATTTGTACTTCCAAAGGAACTTCCTCCGCGGTATAAATTAAATGGCATCGATAGTGAGGGAGATGAGCTACGACGCACCACCCCCACTAGGAGTAGACGTGGATCTATAGGCGAGAAAAATGTGATAATGTTCATGGCAGGCATCAGTATGATGGTACCATACTTGTCAATCCCGCCTAGGGCGCCCTGGCTTGTGAGTTCCTGTCTTCCAATACAATACATCGTCTTTCTTACGCATAGCGTCAAGCTTTCAATTCCCACTCCCCGCTGCCTCCAGAACAATCTCAAATTGCGCATCTTCCCAGCCAATCCCGCGACCTCTTCGTCTACGCAATCAATCTCCTCTGCCGAAGCAGAATCAGAGCTCACGTGGGATATGGCTGCAGATCCTCATGTGACGCGTTCGACCACTTCACGTCGCACGTCAGCATACCAATACCAGCATTTTGCGGATGACGAGAGCAGCGACTCGGCGAGCGCACCCGGTTTTTCCGATGGTGTTGGTATTCAAGGCACCTTCCCAAGTACGGAGCGCGTCCGCGTTCGTTGGGCTCATCCCATTCGTGCGGTGGATGACGGGGTCCGGGACGGCAGACGGCGGATAGGCGTTACGGACGCTCGTGGAGAAATGGTGTGCACCATTTTGGGGCGCGGACGCGAGCGCAGTGGCGAGATGGAGGGGGTTCTTATGCGTTTGGAGTATAAGGGCTCTTGCAAGGGAGTCTGGTTCCCCGGCGTTGCCACGCTGCTAGGTATGGACGTCGCTCTGGAGGCGAAAAATGCCGAAGTCAGTTGGGCCCGAGGACGCGATCCCAAGTGGACCGTTGTGGGCGGCCCAGGTTACACAGGTCACGAAATTGGCGGGACCCACCACCCGAAAGTCGAAAGCGAAAATCATATCTCGTTCGCCACGTCCACGTTCATGACATCCTCTGACGAGCGTGATGTTGGACCCTCGGGACCCCAAACACCGTCACGGCCGAGCTCGAGAACATCTTCAAGTCTTTCCCTACTTCGCGCTCCCCTGCCATCTCAGAGTGCGGGGGAGTATTCGTTTGAGACCCCATCGGCCACACCTTCCGAGGCTGGCATGTCGTCCTTATTCTCTACAACAGATGGTGGCGGCTCCAGAGGTCGGAGCAGAGCATCTTCAGTGGATGCGGATGTTCGAGATCCTTCTGTTCCTATTACTCTTCATCTCAACATCAACGACCTCCTACCCCCGAACAAACAAGTCTTCACCTTCACGGTCTCTGGCGTCGTTCTCGTCAGACCACGCACACAGATTCCTTCCCCCACCGACATTAACCCGCACGAAAGCTCTCTATCTTCCGACAGCGATGATAACAAAAGGGAGTTCACGGTTTCGATCCCACGTTTCCGCGTTCTCGCCTCCGACAACGAGCAGATCGGAACGTCCGTGCGGAACGGCATTGACGCTGGTTACGAAACTGTCGACATATATACGTCGGCAGAACCCAAGGCGCGCAAGGTAGAACTGGCGCATGGAAGCAGGTCAAAGGTAAGCGCCGAGGGCGGGCGCATCGTCCTCCGTCCCACGCCGCGTTCCTCCACATCTGCACTGCCACCCATCCGTGGCGCACGCCGCGATGACTCCGATGATATGAGCCGGCCACCAAGTCGTCCCCGTACTCCATCGGAATTTCGATTAGGGTCGTCTTCCATGCTACGGGATACCCTTTTGAGCTCATTGAAACCTCGTCGAGACGGTCCATTCATGATTCCGTCGGTTACCGCCACTGTGACTCCACTGTTATCTTCCGGATCTGTGCTCCCCGATGCGTATGCCGTCCGTGCAGTGCTGCCTGCTCCTGCCGATGCGGACAGCGAGTGGTTGGAGTTCGGTCTAGCCCAGTCGTCATCGCCTTCTACTTCTCAGACTATGCTCAAGGACGGCGGACAGCCGCCCCGAGTAGAGATCGTAACCGCCAGCCTAGATGGTGTCCCCATTCGGTATGAGACCACTGTGGCGGCCAAGCCGGAGCAGAGCGCCATGTCGGCGCTCGCGTTTGAACAGATGAGCGGCAAGGAGTGGATCACTTGGGTCCGTCTGCATGTGGGCGCGCTAGGTGGAGGAATGGTGGAGGTGCTCTATATCGTGAAGGAGAAGAATCTGGTAGATGCGAAACAGAAGGAGCCCACGAGAAAGGGCAAGGAGAAGCTCAAGGAAGCACCGGAAATTGGAGTTATCCTACCGACATTTAACATTCCCGTCGGTTGGTTGCAAGTTGACATCGAATCACTTTCCGGTGAGCTTCATATCCGCTGAGACGCGCTCTTGATCTTACTCTTTGAACAATAGAATTTGAGATTACGTCCGTCCAGTCGAATCTCTCCCACCAGCAGAGCTTACCTCGGGGCAGGCGACTGCTACACTACAGCCTCGAATCTTACTTCTATTGTCAACTGAGGTTACAAGTGCACCCTACGATCGCAGACACTCCGTGGATATCTCCATCGGTCTCGCGATTCTTCCATCTTGCAGCATGCACAGCCCCGATAATCATGTCTCTCATGCTTTTCTTGCTATTGCTTGGAGTGAACAATGACCTCGGGCTCATCCGGAGATCGTTAGATAGCCATTCAACGGGTTGGGGCTCGGGATGGGATAACGTAGTATCACCCACCGTCACGGTGACTGCGACGGCGGTATCGCGCTCGAGCGAGGGGCAGCAACCGATATCATCGGCCGCCAATTCCTCACAAGCACCACATGCACAAGTCACGTCTATAACCATAATCGACGTGACGTCGCCGCCTCCGGAGCAGCCTCCTGAAGGTGACAAGCGAGGGGGGAGCAGATCGCCGTTCAGAGAGCGCTTCGCGGTCTTGGATCCTCGGCGCATATACATCATCATCCCAAATATGCGGGAGATTGCGTGGAATACTTTGGACACTATGGTGAGGGGGGTGAAGTCTGCATGGTATAACGTAAGACGGGTGTATCATTTCCCTCTGGAACCCCCGTGATTTATGCACTGAGGAGACTTATGGAGACTATTAGGGGGTGTATATATACATGGCGTGTTATATTTCCTTACTGACCTATGCTCATTTATGTTTATGTTACTTATCATAGCTGATCAAACCGCGGTGATGTAGTGTGCAGACAATGCGGTGATATTTGTTACAGGAAAAGGCACAAGCGCTATAGAACAATACAATACAAGTAAAGCTCGAGTATGACGCAGTCAAAAGGCAAGCAGCAGAACGCGCAAGGAAAATCGTTGTGAATGAATCACGATACGTCTGGCCATTACTGTGCCCAGGGTGAACGAAGGAGGTCCACGTAGGCACGCGCCTCCGCGGCGTAGTCAACGGGCTGAATTCGCGAGATGCCGTAGCGGACACGAGTTTGATCCTAAGTGATAGGGCATGGTATTGAGCTCTAGAAAAATCATTCAATCAGAGTACTCACATTGAATGTGTCTTGTTTGGCACGACAAGCGAAATTGAACATGTGACAGGTCGACTTCAGCATGATGCTGTTGTATTGCGTGTCATCACGCTCCTAAATAGCTTTGAGTGGTGCGGGCAATGGCGAGACTCAACGATCCATACCTTTATTTCGTGAAGATCGTTGGCAGGCATTCCGAAAACTGCGAGTCCAACATCATTGAAACCCTGAAGCCATGCTTGTCCTGTATAGTCGGCCACGGCCATGGACATGATGTACCTTGTAAGATCGAACGTTTCGCCTCAAAGTTAATATGGAGATAACATATATGCAATGACGCTCACCGATGCTCTGGTTTCTCAAAACTGCGATCACATTTTTCGCATCGCCATCCGTCATGGCCCTCGATGACTTTCTTGTTACATTCAGCGGTCGGACAGGCAGGGTAAGAAATATTATCGGACTTGATGTGCATGATGGTCGCCCGGAGAGAGAAGAAATCGACTTTGTCGGCAGTCATCCCCAGCTGAGATTCCTTCACGTCACTTATAGTGCGCATCTCGTTGCGGTTGATGGTGGCGCCCGCGGCAGAAGGACCCGCAGAAGATTGAGAGGTAAAGGATGTGGCTGCGCCAACGTCATCGTACCACCCGCGAAGAAGGTGCGCCTCTGGAATGTCAGGGCTTACAGACATTGTGCTGGAACTGAACATCGACAACGAGACACCTGCAATTTGCAAATACGTAAGAAAATGGTGGCAACTTTGAACTTGCTTGACAAACTAACCTCCAAAATCACCAACCTTCACGCCCTTGAAGGCGACGACACGAGGTTGGTCAGCCTGGAACTGTTCTGCTTGCTTGCCCCAAAGAGTGAGGCGAACAGAGAATCCGGATCTATCAACGAGCGTTAGATCTCGTTTTTGAATCTGCAAGAGTAGTTAGCCACCAAGCCCTGACAGACAGAGAGAAACGTACAGTCCGATTTGTCTTTGTGTTGATTTCTCCTAGCTCGCCGACATCCTTGACGATACCGATAACGTCTGGAAAAAGGATTAGAAACCGCAGGCGCATGAGCAATGAAGAATCATCCAATCCAACATACCACAAATGCTGTCTTTGGCCAGGTCCTTTAAACCTGAAAGCTCAACGAAATTGTATTTGACAACCGGCAGATTTGCTGTATCGAGGCACTGCGGCGGCATCAGCAGGCAATGTCAGGACAAGGCCAAGCAAATCACGTACTTCTTCAATTTCCGTGCTGCGTTCAAGGCTTAATTCGTATTCGTTGGAAACAGAAGAAAACTTCTTCTTGGAGAGATTGACGCGAGCTTTGGAAATGTAGTATACTTTGTCCTCATGGAGCTTATCATAAAGCTCATCGACGACAGCATTAAACCCTGTGGCCTTGATTTCTCCGGAGTCATCCATGAAAGTTACGTTGAAGAATTTGCCCTCCCCACGCTGATTAGAATATGTCCTGACATCGGACTTTTGCGTAACTCGGGCTCTGATCTTCCAGTTGTTTTGATAGGGGCTGAGTCCTTCGATAGGGAAGATGGAGTTGTTCCGACCGCCTCTCTGCTGCGGAGCGGTGGAAGTGACAGTAGTTGAAGGAGCCGCCACAGGAGCCGAGGTGTCTGTTTGTGCTTGAGCCTGCCCTGGAGTCTTGTCTGGACCGAAGGCAGTAGGATTGCCAATTTTCGCGGCTTCCTTCTGAACAACCCTCAGCGAAAGGATGACGACTAAGCTATAAAAAAAATTAGTCAGACAGCAGCACATTTGATTGATGTATAGCTGATAACAGACCGTTTTTCTTGTATGTCATTACACGAGATCTTCTCGAGCTGTGCGATGGTATTCTTGCCGATGAGGTCCTCCTCCACAAGATGGTTGAGTTGTGTGGCCAGCATAGCCTGCACAAAATGGGTGCCATCGGAAACGATGATGCGGTATCTGTCCGCGGATGAGGAGGTGGATGCTGAACCTGTCGAGACTTTCTTGATAGAAAGGAATTGAACGAAGGGACTACTGGCCCACAGGTCCTGATCATCACGGTCGCCCACTTGTAGACGTTGGCAGATGCCGTCAGTGAGTTGAGGGATGGACGACTCCATTATAGATACGATGGATGGTGCAGACAAGAGTACAGAACGACTGTCTTCTGCTTTGTATGTAAGGTCTGCCTGTGGGAGATAAAGACAAGAGAGTGGTATGCCAGTAATCGCGTCGAAGCGTGTTCATTATATAAGCACGATGTTTACGCGTCAGTGACGCCTTGGTGGCGCCTGGCATGAATCACACCTGAGGCTGCAAGACACACCCACAGCCTGATAGTTTTTTTAACGCTGTCATGCCTTCGTGGGTCTGGCATGATATTCTGCAAGCATGCGACAATTACTGATGAACCTTTTGTTGGAGCTGCGTTTCAGATTCCTCAGTCGGTACTGTGAGTTCGCTGGTAGTTCCTATCTAGCTTGACATGCAAGTTTCTTGGATATCGATAGCTAGCCCTTCCCTACACAGAACGACTATCTTCTGTGTGAGGTCTGCAAAGGAGACTAGTCCTTCCCACTGTTTGGATGAGTTACCCAAGATGCTATAGATTCATAATTTAATGTTAAGGATCACAAGTAAGTACGCCAGACATCTATCGACTCCTCCGGGTGCTACACAGATGATCATAATCCCCTTTGTCAGTCCCATTTGTCTAATTCCCTCGTAGCATTGTGCGATTCGTCGCATCCCTTCCTGCTTTCAACAGAGTCGAAAGCTCGCTTCCTCCGGTCCCCCGCGCAGGCCCGGTTTTCTTCTCTCTAGGACTTTTCTCCGTGGATCCGGGAGGGATTGTGCTCGACATCGACACCACGTAAAGACATACGATGCGGATGTGGGCATCTCTGAATTTCTTCAGCGCCAGGACGGCCGTGTCAAATGGCTCGCGTAACAATGGCGTCCGCTCGGCCAACGTTCTAATTGATATTGGAATAGTGGCGAAGTCTACCAGGAATGCCTGATGCTTCCCGGGCATATAGCGTCGCATCCTCTCCATGAAACCCTTGTCGGCCTTTGTGTTAAGGTTCGACGGCGCTGGGCTACGCTTCTTCTGGAGCTTGTGGTCGACGTCAAGAAAAACATCCAATGCATGCATGACCGTACTCTGACCCGCGGAAGGTCCGCCCAGATCCAGTGTATCAGAGTCCGGGACACCGTCGTATATCCATTTCGGAGCGTTAGGCCCGCTTGCGCCACTTCCATTCCACCACGGCCTGACGTGCCAATAGAAAATATAGGGATCGACCGTTTCACGGGACCTCGCGATGATCTCCGTCAACTCCTGGATGATGGCTGCTAACCGCGTAAGATCTTTCGAGATTTTGGAGACGGCTACGAAACTGGTGGTATCCTTCTGATGAACGTACGAATCGACAATTCGTAGCATCTCAATCCCTCGGATCTCCGCCTTCGCTGACAAAACGTAGAACTCGTGTTCTGCTTCTGTGCCAGATAAGTGATGCATGAATCCTACATTGTTTGATGACAGAGGGAGTTCAGGATCAAGGGGCTTCCAATTCCACAGGACGACGTCCGCAAAGGTCATAATTGGAGCTGTTCCAAGAATGCGAGAAACGTTGACCATCGGAATCGCCAAGCAAGAGGGTATATGAATGGGGGAAGGATCACTTGCGGGAGGTTGTGAGTGGACGTAGAAGTTGATGAGGAATGCGAGGACCATATGTGCTCTCTGCTGACGGCGTATATCCCCTTCAAAGCATTCTGTGTCGAGGATGGGAAGCTGATGGCAGGAAAGTTAGCAATAGTCCATTGATTTCTGTATTAATGCCCTTACCGAACGAACAGATTCCCTCCAGGCTTCCCCATCGGTACGTTTTTCCATGGCATCCTCTCGCTTATCACTTCCTAGACTCAATGTCTTCTTTGCCTCTTCCAGCGCCCTCTCCCACAATTCGAATGCCCCAGTCAGGGGTGCTAGTGATTGGGGAGGGAAGAAACCGGTTGCGGAATCTATGTCGTATTCCTCCAAGGATGGCATGGACTTGGATTTATTCATGGTCCTTCCGAATATTGTTGCAAGGAGAAGCTGCATCAAGAGGCGGAAAAGTGACCCAATATCTGGTAGGGCATAAGTGGGTGTTGCGATGGTGCTGACGTGGTCCATTTTGGATGCGTTGCGTGGCAGATATGTGTGGAGGTGAGTGGTTTTGAAGTTGGATGGTAGTCACTCTCTTTATACTTTGCGTCATGTTGTGCCAACTGTGACCTTTGAGGCCACCACTGCATACCGGTACTCACACTGTGATCTCATTCTACCGCATCTCTGCACTCATCAGCACAAGCGCGAGCCCTGTACCAGACTCCTCATCTCACTACAGAGTTTGGACCTGTTTTCTTTCGATATCGCCTCATGCCGTTCCTTCGGAACCCTCCCACTGATCCTCCCCTTCCCGTCGGCACGCTAATAAGTCCGAAGCAAGAACAAGTCATACTCGATCTGAAAGGTCCGTTTCTCACCCAACAGGATCATCGGAATCCGTGACTACGCTCCCCGTCGCCAACAAACCGACGTCCGTAGGCCGAACAGTCCATCTCTTGCGTTCTTGTCGCAAGTCATGTAGTCGCTGTCCACCATCCCAGTATCTGGTCAGTATCTGGATGTTTCATTTCGCCGTGCAATGCGAGACACGACAATGACTCAACGAACATGTCTAGATTAAGGTGCTATCCGATCTCAGCCGACGACCGAGTCAGACTCATGCGTCGTTTCCGACGTACGTTATAGCAAGTGCTGGCTCAACTCGACAATACATGACCTGTGAACGAATCCGCAGCGGCATGTACTTTCCGCATTGTATGAGGCAGTTTGATTGTTTTCTGGACAATAAGAGCAAATGGAGATCTGGATAAGACCTTGCGAGTGAGGGTTTGACGATGTGCTTGCGTATTCGCTACAATGAGGTCGATGATTGAAACCATCAATCAGGACTCGGACTCACTGTGGCGGATGCAGCGCAATGCCGTTGCGCCGCAGGCTGTGCTTTGCACGAAATATGATCGTCTCCAGAACCTTTCCTATAATGTTCACATTCTCGAGGCCTTCCGTATGTATATAGTATCAGTACGTTCAGGAGCCTACATTACTCCGACTCCCAATTGACCGTGCTCAGAGTCTAAGCCCATTCGCATATGCAGCGGGTGACAAAATTCCGATGCTGTTCAAGTGATTAGCCAGATGCTGGAGAATTCCGAAGAACAACAGAAATGACACGGTCATAATGATCAACGTCATGTTCGGACCATTGAATGAGATATTATCACCGAAACGTGGTGAATTTGAACCCATCAATGCATCACCGGTGCCCTTCAATAGGCACTGTATAGGATCGTACCTTGACCTTGAGACCTTGACTACGACGAGTTTGACACCTCACACCGCGCATCGTAACAAATTCAGAGGCACAGGGTAAGAAGCTCGACTGCAGACTGTGGTACTGCCAAAATCAGAGAGCGCGCAGGCTACATCACTGTTCAATTAACGGCCCTTACGTATATTTACGGAGCACGATTCGCAAACTGTTGAATTGTTAGATTCTCGAGATCAGGCAGTCCTTCCCGATGGAGTAGAGCGGAAGTTGAAACCGAACCACAGTACGGGAGTTCCAAGTCCAACCGACCTGCATGCGAGCCAGATTTCTCTGTCGCCACTCGAACTTTGCTTTGCGGTTGAAAGTCAACATGTCAGCCCCAACCCATTAATATAGCATCAACCTGCAACTGAGACAACGCATGCGTACTCGGGGAGAGTTGGATATAAGGTAATTATTCCTCAGGATTCAGGAATACTCGTGCATAGCATCGCTCGGCGCCCTTAGATATTAGGCCGATCGGGCGTTGTTCGAGCCGGCATGCAACAGTCGTCCTTTCGATTCAACAAATATGGCGCCCGTGAACGCATCTCTGCAATTTGCAGCTACAATGAGACTCGGATGAAGAACGTCCATTCCCATTTTAGTTACGCGCGTTGTCTCACGACTCTCAAGACACTACGTACATATGTTTAGAAGACCTATCGTGATATGGCAAATTAACAATAAGTGGGCATGCAGAGTGACTTGAGACATACGCAACGTACATATCACGGTTCAGGGATAGTACAAATAGATTGGTAGTGCATGAAAACATTAAGCTGAGATACCGAGGAAAATTGGCGTCAGAAAGTACAGCCTCGCCTCGATGTTCAATATGCAATGTAATCTGCTCACCGATGCCGACTCCCAACAAAAAAAGCATCCGTCAATGCTTCCATCGGAGATATTTCCCTTCCTTGTCCTGAAAAGTACACCTCCTCTTCACTACCTCATTGACCTTCTCCGCAACACCGTGTTTTCCCCTCCGAAGCTTCTCAAATTTAGTCACGAGCTCGTCGAGTGTGAGCGCCGAACCCCCGCTCGACTTGTGGTCACCAATTACAGCTTTACCAATCTCTTCTTCGGAGGGAAGCGCAAAGCGTAAGAAGTGTGATGGAGAATCGTGCTCGGCCTGCAAGCGTTCCGGGAGGTGGAGGTTTGCTGCCGAAGGTTGGAATAATTGAGATTCGAGGGTAGATATGGACACGGCGGTAAGATCAGAAGGCGACCATGCGGGACGTGTCTTGATCTTGTCAATGAGGACCGCACGTACACCAGTTGAAAAATCAGGAGTCACGCCGCTCTGTACCCCCTATCAATACACAATCCAGACGAGCTTTCTGGAGACTCACACAGTACGCAGAAGCTAGGCCGAGTTCCATCTTCAGCGCGTCCAAGAGACTCATTTTTTTCCCCTTCCGAATCGCCATCAACGCCACCTTCAAACTTGTTGGGCTCCGGTCCTCCATCATTGCTAGAGTGTCTTTAGCCCACTGCACAACATCAGCATTAACAGGATCGGCTTTTCCGTCCGCATATTCCCGTAGCTTTTTGAATATGCCCTCCACCGTATCCTGTTGGAATGCCTTGTCAAGAGCGATACGAATGGCCCCAGTCAGAGGAGCCACAGGATCTGAGGACTCTCGCTCATAATGAAGCTCCTCGATTGCATTGTCGATCTGGATCAAGGTGGGATTCTCAATAGCGGCCAGACGCTCAAGAAGTATAGGTACACGATGTGATGAGATGAAGTGTGTCGCAAAGCCGTGTTCGCTAATAGCATGACCGTCATGATATATTTATATAATGAAACCGAAACATAAACTTACAATGTTGCGCGCCCAGATAAGGCGGCTCCCGTCAACGCCAGATACGTCCCTATTTCACCGTCAAGGCGGGAAAGATAGTAGGAAGCGCCCACGTCAGGAAAGTAGCCAATTTTTGTCTCGGGCATAGAAAAGCCTGTCCTTTCGGTGGCAATTCTGAAAAGGGCTGGCGCTGCCAGGCCAACACCACCGCCATCTGTAAGAGAACGGACATGAATCAGAAGATGAAACTCGGATGGCATTCAACTGCGGTGATTAAAAAACTGGCAGGCTTCGAAACAGTTCAATAATCACGATATAAGTCGCACATAGTGACCAAAGAATAAGGTGCACTATGTGTGTCCTGCCCATGCAAACTGAACATGCTATGCTCGAGTGATGCCTTTCCAGTTTTTTGATTTGCAGGATGACATTAGCGCTGTCCAGTGCCGAGCCCATGGACAATTAGGTGCGTATATCTCTTCCGATTTCCAGTCTCGCCGCATAAGGGAGGCGTAGTCTGACTGCCAAAATTTGTCTTCCTCCGTCAAAACATTTTGGCGAAGGTCAAAAGCTTGCGCTCGGACAATCAACTGGCAGTGGCAGCCATGATGAAGTCGAGAATATCATGGAATACCCGTTTGCTGAGCGCTTGTTGTCAATTCGCCAGGCGACGGGCAGAAAGTTGAAGAGTGGCTTGCGATAGCATCGTGATGCGAATAAATAGGTAAGGTGAGGGGAAATAAACTGACATGTGATTCCATCCATAATGGCAACATACGGCTTGGATAGAGTAGCCAAGGCATAGTCCAGGCCAAACCTGAGAGACGGGTGAAGACGACGAGGAATGAACATATAGTAATTACGCACTCGCGACTGAAGAAATCAATGGCCTGTGCACGGGTATCTTCTTTCGCTGCGAGCTCAACGATGCCTGTAAAACATAGTAATACGAGGATACGAGATCGGCATGATAAACAGCGTAAAAATTAAAACAGATCACATACCAGCCACGTCACCGCCCGCACAGAAAGCCTTCCCGACACTGGAGCCAACAATTACGCCACAAAGGTTGGAGTGCCCCCAGGCCTTGCAGTATTGATACCAGTGAGCGAGGCATGGTCAAGATAATAAACCTCAGACGAACCTCGGTCTTGGAAGCAATAGAGTCGATCATCTCCGTGTTCAGTGCATTCAGCTTTTTTGGCCGGTTGAGAATAAATCGACGAGAAGCTAGATTCTCCTCAAACATTACAGGTGCCTGTAGGATGAATTCTTGTTAATGGATGGACCTTCGTGATTATGGCGAACGAAAGTCGGACCTCATCTGGCTGTGGGGAAGTAGGTGACGGGGTAGAGGAGGCCATGTGTCTTGCAATAGCACCAGTCCTTCTTGCAGCAGCAGTAGAGGAGAGTGAGCGCAGAGGCATTCTAGATAGTGAAAGCATACTGGTGACTTTTCGACCAAGCGCTTAGCAAACTAAGGAAGTTCGACGCCGGTGACGATGAGGACCGAAAGCCGTTAGTGCTAAAATAGGGTTAAGGTTGAGTAGTACCTCATAATTGATAATAAAATCAGACACATGATAAAAAAACCAAATAACCATGTTACCTCCAACCGTTGGGACACGGTTCTCCCTGGCAGGCTACATTGGAACCGTCAGATTCTTTGGAAACGTTGACGGCACGAAAGGCGATTGGATTGGTGTTGAGTGGGATGATCCTGCTCGCGGAAAACACGATGGCATCAAAGACGGAAGACGCTACTTTTCATGCATGTCAGTTGCTGTCCCCCTCCGATCACGTCTTACTGGATCTTTTTTCTATCTTTAGAGTCCCAAATTCAGGCTCTTTCATTCGGCTCATCCCGACAATTGACTTTGGAAAGTCATTTCTCAAAGCCCTGGTGGAAAAATATGTGGAGGTCCAGCATGGCTCAGCGACCCAAGAAACCGTCATCCTTGGTTCATCTAATGGCGCCATTCAAGTCGAAGCAGTCAATCTCGACAAGGTTCGCCAGAAGTTCTCGCGTCTTGAACGTCTGCGCGAGATCAGCCTTGATAAAGAGTGCGTCGCATATGCTGATCAAAAGGGCGAAATCCGGTCAAGATGTCCAAGTAGGTCGCTCTAGTTTGTATACAAAAGAACATTGCAGGGAGGAAAGTCGTACTAATGTGCTCAATATGAAGGCGTAAAGGGGTTAGACCTTTCGTATAGTCTTATACCTACCTGGGACATCGTCGTTCTCATCGCAATCGAGCTGCCCGTCCTTGAACGTCTTGCGCTAAAGTAAGTGTTCGACTCTAAATTGATCACCACATCCTTATAGTTACGACGAATATAGCAACAATCGTTTACAGCCTCTTGAGTCTTCTGCGCTCGCCCAGCATGCCTTTCAGCACATAACGGAATTGCAACTGAATGCCACGCTCCTTACGTGGCAAGCGGTGCTAAATGTTCTATCCCTCATACCGGCGCTTCACCAACTCGAGTTTGGGTACAACCGTCTCACAAGTCTGGCTTCCGAAAAATACCCCGAGACGTCTTCATCGTCTCTTGAGTTACTCAATCTAGACAGTAACGATCTCGCGGACTGGATCGACATATGTCAAGCACTACAGAACTTTCCTAGGTCACCTACTGACCACCTAGTATCATCTAATGATATATAATTGCTGACACCATCTGATGTCAGTTTGAATCGCCTCATTGTCTCCGCCAACCCGCTGTCATCTATTCCACCCCTATCTACTGCGACCTTCAAACTCGGCACTCTCAAACACCTTGCCCTATCACACACCCAAATTGGTACATGGTCTTGCATCGATGCTTTAACTGACTGGTGTCCCGTGCTCGAAGGACTCACCCTCAGCGGTACACCGCTTGTTCAATGTTCGTATCCTTACCAATTACCAACGTTGACTCAACATGATGGCATCGTATTTCATTCTTGCTCATTTATCATTAAAACAGCTCCTGGCGCGGATAGGATATGGCGCCAACTCACGATAGCGCGTCTTCCCAACCTTCGAGCGCTTGATGGTGCCTCGGTGCGTTTGTACAATTTCTCTCATCCTTATCCCCTTCCCCCGCCGCTGTTCACTTATGTTAGATGAAGGTCCTAAATTGAGCCTTTCTCATCAGATCTCATCGCGCCAACGTGCCGATGCCGAGCTTTTTTATCTTTCACTGATATCTCGTATATCATACACCTCTGACGCTGCGCGCCGAGCCGAACACCCACGATGGGACGCCCTGTGTCAACGTGAGTTACTGTTATTGATCCTATTCTGTCTCCCCAGGTGCATCATTGGTGCTCTCACTTCCAAATTTATCTCTGCGTTTTTGGCTTTGTGATTCCAGTGCTGATGTTTCGCGAAACCCTTATTCCGCATCTCATGACCACAACATTGCCCATGATGTCTTCGATGTTGCCCATCACTGAATCCATCTGTGTATCTGTGTTGTTCACATCCCCGGATTGAAAATCGTCATTGTTCGACACTGCATCTTTAACACTGTTACTGCCAATCCCGTCGTTGCTCTCGCGCTTTTGATCCGCCTGCCTGTGCAAATGTGCCGTGTGCATCCCTGTGCACAACTACTTACTGGCCCGTCGTACCGCCTGATTGGACTTTTCGACTAGTACATGGCACGCCGGATACCTCAACCTCTGGCCCTGCAAAAGGCGATAAGCTTAGCAGTCGGCTCATTCGTATGGGTTCTCTTAACACTCTAGTCTTCTCACCGCGCTGACAAAGACAACGGTATCGATAAAAAGAAATACAAGCCATACTCTCGTCCTCACCGCCATATGCGTCCGCGCCGCCCACGCCCAGTGCATCGCCAGTAACGCTCCGCATCTTGCCAACGGCCCCCTTACGTCTCCTGCGCCTTAAACTCCAAAAAGCCTTCAAGGCTCCCCGAGGGGCGCGCGCTGATGTGTGGGTGCGCATGGCGGACGACAAGTTGTCTCGGCTTGGCAGTCTGGATGGGAATGCTGATGCCGATGAAAGCAGAGAAGTTGGCTGGTGGTTGGAGGAGGGGGCGGAGATCATGGTTTGGTTAGAGAAGTCGGGATAGAATGGGTAGTCGCGTCTACCCATAACGAATTGTATGCACGCCTATGTGATCTTCTTTCTCGTGGACGTGGGTGATGTCTTCATTTCACATCTGTATTTTGTTCACAATTTGAACAATCATCAACAGTTGTGCCGTGAGTAACCTTGCTATCAACCACTGTCAACCGGCAGACCTCAATTGACAATTTTTGCCATTCTCGGAGCGCGCAGGGTTCTCTAGCAGCCAAAGCTGAAGAACTTGCGACCAAGGTTTCGAAATTTCACCTGCCGCGACAGTGCCATGATCCTGTCACCTTCGATCAATGAACGCGGTATATTACATGTATGGCACAGGGACCCACAGGAATACACAATCGCGGTGCATAACAGCTTCTCATGCAATCAAGATCGTAGCGCAAGTGCTCATGTAGCTGTAGCCGCGGATCAGCTCACCGACATCTGATGGCTTCACGTGCGAATGGAACTCGAACTCGAATGCCAGCGCAGTGCGCACCGTTTCACGATCAAGTAGTAATCAGTATAAAATCAAGGACACGGTTGCAAGTCAAGTCCTGCATCACATGAATGATGGATCTATCATTTTTCACCCTTAGTTTTCCCTCCGCCTCGCCCAATTCCTGGCAGCTGCCGGTCCTATATTGCATCTTGCTCACTCAAGCTTCGAGAAGACCGTTGCAATATACCATATCAATATCAGCTGGGGCCAGTCACGTTGCGAATCTCAAGGGAACGTTACAGGTATCGATCATGCTTCAGTCCTGAGCTCAAAGGGCAGCGAGCTAACCCACCCTCAGCCGCCGAACATAGATGGAATCAGACGAGCTTACTGTATATTATGTTGCTGCTCAGCACGAGAGCAATGCCAACGGGCGGGCAATCTGAACTATAGTACACAAGTTGAGTGCTGAGTGAAGGTCGTGACATCAAGCCGTACGCCGTGAAAACACTGATCCTGTTTGATGTGGTAGACAAAAATATATGTACATACATATGTGCACATACATACATGATATATGAAAAACCATGTCAACGTCAAGAACCCTCGAGTCTAGGAATATCCGGTCTTCGCTTCCCAGACTCAAGGCGCCTATCAATTGAACAGGTGATATATGCATACCCACATACCTTCTATCGTTTCCCCTGTGAAGCAGCCGTTGCACATCACGAACCTGCGCCCCCGACGGCCTGGCAGCAGGAATAAATTACATCGTCGGAACCAAACGCGCGCAGACGCCGATGAAAATTTTACGCGAGCGCGGCGAACAGGCGAATCTCAGTTGCGATTAGGCGAGCGCTGCATCGCTGCTTGAGAATTCCCTTCGTCAGCAATATCGGCACTCTCCGAGAACACCCCGCGGTTGTCGGCGTTGCAGATATCGTCTATGGGACCCGTCTCGCGTTCTATTCCAGTAAGATGGTCCTTTCCAGCGGAGAATAATAGGTCAATGAACGTGCGAGCGAGAACCATCGCTTCCAGGCCTTTAAACCTATACCTGATGGCCTAATGAGTCGCCCAACAACTAACGGAAGGGCGTTCCGAGGGCTTGCGCACGCGGTCTTGATCTTGACACGTCACACCTGAAGGGTTTGTCCCAGGTCCCAAACGTACCACGCCTGCCAGGTAAATCGCGGGTGGAAGAATTCGACAGTGAGAAACTACAGTGCTCCGTTCATCGCACATACGCCAAACGCCAAAGCCACATATCGAGCAGAAGAGAAGAGGCAACATTGGAGGAAACGAGGAAAAAGCACTGGAAAGAAGCAAGAAACCAATTGCGGGCCCCGGTATCGTGTCTGCCCGTCCTACTTGTTTGGCACAGAATCCCAGGTTCAATCCAATCGGGCCTATCCCATTCTTCACCGCCATCCGCCATCACCATTCGCGTGCCTCGACGGAGGCGCTCTGTCATCGAGCCGGTCGTCCTTTTCGTCGCGTCGTCTATCGTCCCTGCGGCGATCATAATAAGGGTCAGGGCCTCTTCGGTCATCATAATAACCCCCCCGCCGATCATCGTACCCTGCAGGTCTTCTTTCATCATAATCCCTCCGCGGCGGAGGCGACCTGGGGGGGCGGCGATCATCCACGTCATTGCGGCGGGGAGGAGAGCGGGATCTGTCACGGCGGTAAGGCCTGTCTTCGCGATAAGAGCGCTCATAGCGATCGTCGCGGCGGTCATCCCTGTGACGATCGTCGCGGTAACGGTCATCCACACGGCGCTCATCACGACGATAATTGTCCGGGCCACGCTGTATTTAACTGTAAGATTTAATTTGCCTCGATTATAATGAGGTACACACGTCGTCTGGCATAGTCACTCGAACTGCTTGACCGCGGAGATCTTTGCTATCAAGTTCTTTGACGGCTCTTTCAGCATCCTCGCGAACTAGATACTCAAGAATTCTGCACCCATACTCGGATTAGAGATTGAAGTGATGCTGGCCAACAAAGAAAACTCACCCAGTGCCGACATTGTCGCGGTCAATGTCGGCAAATGAAACGCTACCAACTTCGCGACCGAAGTCCTTGAGGTCCTGAGTACGGGATGGATTAGCACTGGCACTCCATACGCCAACGATAGAATGGCCAGAAACGTCCCGGACTTGGAACAATAAGGATACTCAGAGCAATCAAGGAACCAGATTGGCCGAGAGCGCGTAGAAATGCAGTCATAAAAAATAGCGAGCCATCGCCGTACCTGCCAGCTAGTATCTCTGGAGATGCCGGACACAAGGATACGGATGCCTGGAGGCCTCCTCGAGCGAGGGGCGCTATCCTGCATATGAGCAAACCCCTAAAGAGTGGAGCATTTGAAGAAATTACCCATATCTGTCATCATAAGGTTCACGGCGGGGGCGCGACTCCTTGGCGAACTCAACAACAATGCTGAAAACAAAGCATTGAGTGGGTCGGTGACTGCCACAATCGCTTGCGTGAACTTACTTAGAGCCCAAAAAGGTTTTTCCATTGAAATGGTGCATGGCATCTTCCGCATCCTAAGCTTCGTGGTCAAAACTGGGGCGAAAATATTACGCAGACCATATAAGACTTGCCCTTGAGCTCTCGAACTCGACGAAGCCAAAGCCTATACCGATCGATAAAACGGACTTTCCCATAGCAGGAAGACGGAAGATACTTACCCGTCATGACTCTGCAGTCAACGATTTTGCCATATCCATCAAAAAACTTGGAAACGTCGTCGGTCCTAGTGTCGGGGGGCAATTCTGTGGCACGAAGGCGATATGAGAGTTTATATTTGTAGATAGTATGCGAGGGAGGTACGTACTGCCGAGATAGAGACGACGGGCCATGATGATAGAGAGGGTCAGAAAGAGTGATGAAGTTGGTGTGGTGACAACTGACAACGGCTTCAGTAGGAGTTGAACTCTTCTAGCTGAGTTCGAATCTTCCCCTGTGCACGGACCATTTGGCCCCCGCGATTCTGCCGTGTGACAAACATTTAATAAGCTCATTTTGTTCGCAGATGAATTAGGCGCAGATGCAAAACAGGTTTCAACGGAAAAGAAATTATGATCTGCAAGTGTGAGTGACATGCATGAAGATGTGAAGATATGTACCGTAGATTCTTCACTCCAATTCTTTGCTGTGTGATCTTACCACTTTTGGTAAAAGAATATTGTGTGAACATCCGACTGGTCTCCCCCAAGAGCTACTCCTCTTCGTTCTTATACAGTAGAACTTGAGGTACACTTAACACTACCTTGTGCGGTGATGCTCAACTAATGCAAAAATTGGGCGCGTTGCCAGGATGCGTATCATGTAAATTTGCCCCAAACGCTACATAATGAACTCATATGGAAGGAGCGAAAAGCAAAACATCGAATGCTCGAATACAAAACTAATAACTGCGAGAAAATTAGATTTGACGCTCGACACCGAACGAACAGCGAAGCGTATAGAGCTAAATATGAACGAGTGACACAAAAAGTGGGGGGAAAATATAGACAGATGTGCCGCGCAAACGAGGAGACAGGGGACAAAAGTAGGACAAAAGCGTCGGCTGGCTTAGTGCTGCGACCAATCTATGGAGTTGATATCAATACCCTCCTGTACCATTTCCCACAGCGGACTCATATCGCGCAGCCTCTGCACAGTTGCAATGATCTTCTCAACGACATAGTCGATCTCTGCCTCCGTCGTGAATCGCCCAATACCGAAGCGGAGAGACGAATGTGCCATATCTTCAGCGGCGCCTATCAATCAAGTTAGAGATACCCTCGGTAGTAAAGTTCCTGAAAGGCGTACCAAGAGCGCGGAGCACATATGAGGGCTCAAGCGAAGCGGAAGTGCAGGCACTTCCTGAAGAAAGGGCGACATCCTGGAACTTGGATTGAACAACTCAGACGCAAAAGATAAAGGGAGTTACAGACCTTCAAAGCCATTAACAAACTCTCCCCTTCAACGTATGCGAAGCTGAGATTGACACATCCTGGGTAACCATTCGCATCTCCATTTCGGACGACATGATCGACTTGCGAGTTGATCTTTGTGATCAGACGCTGTGACAGCTCCTCAATACGTGCATGATCTCTCTGAAAGTAAAGGAATATCAGTATCAGGTATTCCGAAGTATTGGTACGAAACGACAGTAACGCTCAGTACCCCTGCACGTAAGTCACGGCCAAGTCGACAGCTCAGGATCCTGACAGGACCTTCACGAGCGTTGAGAAAGTCACCCGGCTCTCCAGCGAAGCTGGCGTGCAGTTTCATCACTGCGCCCAGAAAAGAAAAAAACTCACCGCCATTTCCAACTTCGCAATTCTCGCAGCCTCGCCCATGCCAACTGCTAATGCAGCTGGGAGTGTCCCACTCCGCAATCCTCTTTCTTGCCCTCCTCCGCTCAAAATAGGCTCCAGGCGTACCCTCGGTCGTCGCCTCACGTAAGCGGCGCCTATCCCCTTCGGCCCATAGATTTTGTGCCCCGAGATACTCATGAGGTCAACATTCATCTCGTTCACGTCTACTGGCACCTTTCCCACCGCTTGCGCAGCATCAGTATGAAGGTACACCCCGCGATGCCGCCGAGCAATCTGCCCAATTTCCTTTATGGGTTGGATGACGCCCGTCTCATTATTGACGGTCATGATGGAGATGAGGGAAGTGTCAGGGCGAATGGTCTTCTCGAGCTCTTCCAGATCGATAACTCCATTATGTTGCACAGGAAGGTATGTCACATCGAAACCCTCTTCTTGGAGTTTGCGACATGAGTCAAGTACACATTTGTGTTCCTGTAACATCATTAGAGTGGTCGCAAAAGCAATTCACGGCACATACCGTTTGGGTTGTAATGATATGCTTTTTCTTTTCCTTGTGGAAGCGGGCAACACCCTTGATGGCCATATTGTTCGTCTCCGTGGCTCCGGAGGTGAAGATGATATCTTTTGTGTCTGCGCCGATTAGGTCGGCAATGTGCTACGATTGATATCATAAATGAGTACAAGCTGTAGGCAAGGATGATTTTGAAACTCACCTTTCGCGCGTCCTCAACTGCCTTCTCAGCTTCCCACCCGTAAGCGTGTGTCCGGCTATGGGGATTGCCGTATTGATCAGTCAGGTATGGAAGCATTGCGTCCAATACGCGTGGATCTACAGGAGTTGTCGCCTATACTAAGGTAAGAACTTGTGCCTTCAGGAAGGAAATGTAAGATACGTACTTGCATATCAAGGTAAATGGGACGAGCTTTGTCTTTCATGGAACCTTCGCGACGCGGCATTTCAAACTTGAAGCCGAGCATGTCTATCAAAGAGGCGCTCCTGTAAATAGCTGCCATTAGATGAAAACGATGATGTGAGACCATACCTGCTCGAGGGGTGAAATGGCCTTCATCCTGGTAGGTCGCAGGCAGGTCGACAACGCTCGCTCTGTCAGCTCCCGATGGCTGAACGTAGGACCTGAGACCCTCTACGATAGTGGCCGATTGAGGACGTCGAAACGCAGCGCGACGAACAGCATTGCGTGAGACCCTGGACAACATGGTGGTAGTAGTGAAGAGAGTGTGTCCGAGATTTATCAGATACCTTCTCCAGCTGAGCGGAGACGGCCTCTTCGGCCTCTCACGGATTACGATGACGAAACTTTGGCCGAATGCCGGCCGGACACCTCCCACCAATGACATCACGTGGTAAAAGCTCTGTGATTGGACACGCTCAGAGTCACAGGACTCGGGAAGCAAAACGAATCTAACTAAACTCCCTAAAGATGCTAGGAATCGGATACAAGTGCACAAGTACTCAAGCACTATTTAAATTTATTTTCAGGCGTTTTTTTTTATTTAACCATTTGCCTGTGACGAAATGCCAGAAAAAAAATTCATTCCTCTAACACATAGGATGCTATCTCTCCCAGTTGGGCACTTCACCCATCCTCCCACATACCCTTTTAGAAAGATGGGTTGGCAGCACTAACCAAAGTCTGGAAATATGCCTGGAACCAGGTACCCGCTTCCGGCGCAGGCTGGAGGGCATCCGACTAGAGAAGTATGAATTAGCCGCCGTCATCCTGTACTACACGGTCGTTAAAACATCTTACCAAAGAGCAAGTGCTGTCGTAGCGAGGTGAAGAACTATTGCTGGTGCCGTCGCATTCGCCTCCGGGCTTGACCCAGACGACAGCGTCGATATATTGTGAGCCCGTGTTTGTCGTCGGCCGCATGCCGAAGCCGGCACCCTTGATATTGCACCAGTCGCCCCATTGGTTACGGATGTTCTGCACGCCGGAGCGACCCTGGTCGACGATGAACTGAGCAGGGAAGTTCTGCTGACGGAGAACTGGGGCAAGTGCCTATATCGACGCCATTTTCAGTTAGTGCTCCTCTTCAAAAAGTAATTACACCCACGTTGATGTAGAGCATCTCGTCGTAGTTCGGATTGCCCGAGGTGATAGGGTCGGGAGTCGCAGTGGTGAGCGCGTTGTAATTAGCGACATCGGTCGCGAGACCCCGGAAGAAGGGGGAGCTTCCAGTAGCTTGATAGATCTGAGTGGGATATTAATCAGATATGTCCGCTTCGACTCGTTAAGGCAAACCTGAGCAAAGAGCTGTGCGGCAGGAGTCAAGTTTGCGGGCCAACCGAGCCAACCAGCATGTCCGGCATCGAGATACATGTAGACGCCGACAGTGGCGAGCTGCTCAATGGCGTACTCGACAGCCGTCTGGGGAGAAAGGCGAATCTCAGCTCGTAATCAACAAATATTTCAGTTTTTGGTCAGACGTACGATGTAGGTAGACTCAGCATTAGCGCACTTCGCTACACTCAAGTTGGTCACCAAGTTGGCAATGGAATCCGGCTCAATTACGGCAACGACCCGGACGTCAGGGTACGCTGTTGGGAATGTGCATGAGACAGGAATCGAATAAGAAGGAAACCCAAAAACTCACCCGCAATCTGAGCAACGAGCTGATCGATGTAGTTCTCGTAATGTGCTAAGCCATCGTCGGCGATTGTAAACTCTCCGTTAGACGCTTTGGCAGCGCAATCACGGTCGGGCAAGTCATATACGACAATCTGGACAAGCTGCGGGACTCCAGTACTGTCCGCAATGGATTTGGCATCTGCAAGGTAGGTTCCAAGGGTTGGGACCTTTGCGACCTCATCGAACCAGGTGAAGTTAGGGATCTGGGCCACGCTAAGAGCCTTGGCCTTCAAGGTGGAGTCGGTTATGTTGCCGGCTGCAGCTTGAACCTCTGCTGTGTAGTATGGAGAGAGGTAGGTGCCGTAGCCAGTGTAGGGATTTCCAGCAATAGCAGTTGCGGTGCTGGAAGGAGCGCTGGAAGTTGGAGTGCCAGTTGCGGTCCTAGTCGAGCTAGAGGTCGGTGACGCTGTTGTGGAGGGAGCAGAGCTGGATGGACTGCAACTCCAGATTTAGGAGACATTTTCAATGAGAAGATAGGGATATACGTACAGGCATTGGGAATAATAATCATTGTTGTACGTGCAAACGGAGCCTGCAACACAAGCCGTGGATCCAGCTGAAGGGCGTAAGGTGCAAGTTAGTATCACACGCCAGAGGACAGTGCAAAATATGTGGACGTACTCCAACCAATGCCACCACACTGTCCCCAGACGGGAGATTGAGCGTTGGCGATTGTGGAAGCAAGTGCCACGAAAGAAACTAGAGAAGCGAATCTGAACATTTTGGAGGTTGGACGGTGCAGTACCTGACAGCAGTTCACCTCCCCATCAGGCTTTTATAGGAGTGCCAGACCTTCCATGCATAATATGAGAGGGCCGTCTGATCCCGAGGCTCACCTGGGCTACTCTGCAGCGGCAAACTTGGTGCAGCCAGCAGACAAGACGAGAAATTCCGGCGTTCACCCGACTAGTACGTTTTCGGAAAGACATCGGGACTATTGGGGACAGGTTGCCATGAAGCAAGAGACAGTGGTCATGAGACGCAGAGGTTCATCCGGCAGCTCAATCCATGAACTATGCGCTCAGAATCCTAACATATCGAGTCCTTGGCGGGACTGGTTCGGGAGGTACAACCACTATACGCCAGCAAGGTATCCTCCAAACCACGCAAATAACAAAGCCGGACAGGTTCAAGAGAATCACGGGCTTAGCCCGATGGAAAGGAGCATATTAATTATGAAGAATATCGGTTATACCCTGCAACGGAAACAATTCGCTGCCTTCACGGGCCAAGTCCTGATGGCGTAGCCGACTGGAAGACAGAACTAGCTGTTACACAGGAACGTAGCGTCGCAAACAGCGTGCGCCTGTCCTGCAAACTAGCAAGCAATTATCGGAATCCTGAAATCCCACCTTTGTTTCCTCTGAACACAGAGTGCAGGTGTTCAATGACAGTGATCCGGAGATCAACGAACATGTGTGGCGGCCGAACATGTGATGAAGTCATGCTGACCAGACTCGACGTCGAGTCATGGGGGAAGTCCTGATTGTGGATGATGCTGAGATTCCTAGAAGTCGGGGAGACACCTGAGAATGAATTCTAAATTGGAACCACGTCGCTCGTGCTTACTACACCATCCCAAGGACCTGTGATGCAAATTGCCAATGACCTCGGAAGCAGGCAAAAGCTCACAATTATCGACACGACCCCAATTCTGAGTCGTTGATGAAGAGTCGAATCTGCGACTTGCCTTCATTATATGCACTGGCCTGCTTAACGCAATGCTAACTGCTGTAACAGAAAAAATAAGCCATGTTTCTGACAGAGTGAGTTATTTCGATATACAGCAGCCAGACCTACGTCGGGCACACAACAGACTCTGCAAACGAGGGAGAAGAAACTGGATTATACTCCAGAACAGTGCAGAATAGAGGTATTGACTTGAAACCCGCGAAAATGAGTACATCCGTCCATGAGAGGTGGTAGCCTATGAAAGAGAGACCGGACTATTCAACGCTGCAATGAGGTAATTCCCCGCTACAGCCCTAATCTCAACGTCTCTTTGGTGCACTAGGCGGCGGTGGAAGAAGGGGGAACACCGCCCCGCTCAGCTTCACCCCAGCAGCGGAACTAGAAGTGGTCGCCCCGGATCCCAACAGGTCAGTTTCGAGCAAGCCAGACGTCGAGTGATCCGACTTGTTGCTACGTCCCGGAATGGATATCGAGAATGTTTGGCCTTCCTTAAGGGAGTAATCCTTCTTTGGACCCGTAGGAACATGTGGAGATGGGCCATCCTCAGTTGTCGGCGACGGTGGATTAAGACGAGCCTTGTATCGCCTTGGATCATAAGCAAGTGAGTTTGATATGATGAGAATTAGAGCGAAGAGATAGAGATACTTCGTGTAGTCCTGCAGAGCCACATCTAACGAGATCCAGTTAGTCAGTAAATGCATAGATCATGGCAAGCGCTCACTAAAGTCGAAACTGTCTGTCCGCTCCGCGAAACCCATACCAATGTACGCCTTACGGCCACTGTCTTCTACACGGACAACGAAGTATCGAGAGGAATCAAGGACAGCCTCGACGGAAGGCTTCAAGGGATCATATATAGCCTTCGCAAATACTGGCACCGTTTCTTTGAGCGCAATTAAACCACAGGAAGAGACGTGCAGTACATTCACCTGGCGTAAAATGGAGCTTTAGTGTTGGGTGGGAACCGCAGTCGGAGGTGAGTACGTACCGGTTTGCGCATCCTCAAAGAGAAGGGAGACACCATCGGACTTCTCGATAATTCTCATGCGGCCCTTCCATAAGGGTTGGCCGAGGTCCCCCCCAGTCCTGAGCACGATGACCTTCATTCTTCTTCAGGGGAGGGATCCTGAACACTGCGTGTGCCATTAGACGCATCACAAGGATCAGACGGACCAAAAAAAAATACTTGATATTTCTCTGGCGATATAAACGATAGATTCAACTTCATCATTGGCAAGATCGTCCATGTTGAGACACGGTGGATGGGAGTAAGTAGACAAGATGTAATCGTGATCGCGTCNAGCCACCNACGCGCGCCTGCTGCCTTTGGACCACAACCATGCAAGCACCCCCTACACCGCCTCTCGCTCCAGGCGATCTTCCTTCAGAAACACAGCCCGCGAGCGTAGTGGCGAGCGCTAGCACGCCGCCAGCACCGGCGCCCGCACCTCAGACCGTGAACCCACCATTGCCGCCCACAGAGAATCCTTACGCGAATGTACTGCCTCAGCTCGTCACTTTTGCCGCGACTGGAGAATACAATGAGATAGTCCGAGTTGCTGAGATAGCAGAATTAATGGTCTGCTATTGATTATTTGACTGACGAATTCAGGGATTAATCGCGCCACCACAGCCGGTCGACGATGACGATCCCAGACGCCTATTCATAAAGGCCCCTCTCCTACTGTCTTATTTGATTCTAGACGACCTGTATGTTCTTTCCCAGCCATATACTACCGCATGATGTCTGAAAGACGATCCCCAGACCTCCAGCTAAATTCGTACTCAGTCGCGTATCCTCTTCCATCACCTACCTGCCGTTCTCCCAGGCCCTTTTCAATCTCGTCGCCTCCGTATGGGATCGCAAGTACGAAAACGTCTATCCGCGCGCTGAAGCGCTGTTCAATCTGGTTCAGCAACCGGATTTTCCAGATGCCGACCTGGCATCCTTGATGACAGCCCTAATAACCCAGTTTGTGGGTAAGTGTCCGCCTGCATGCTTCCATTGTGTCTCCCAAAATCAGTGCTCATATCTATACATAGAGTCGTTCCGACGGAGGACCTTTAAATTGTTATCGAAAGCGTACACGTCTCTTCCACTCGCGCTGGCTCAGACCTACTTAGGATTTGGCCGAGAGGAACTTCTGATTGGTTAGTTTTCCCCTTGATTATCATTCACTTCCATGCTGACGAGGACTTTAGCGACTGAGGCTTACAGATGGACGTATGATGCATCCACACAGATTCTTACGCCTGCACGCACAGAAGGACCGCGCCCCATTGGATCTGTCTCAGGTGAGTATTACCACCATCGATCGCTTTATCACTTGCCTCTAACCGCTACATCTTCAATACAAAGAACCATCAACCTTGGTTACATTCAATCTGGTTACCGATAGTGTTTCTCTTCTTGGTGCATAGAGTGGTTAGTAAGAGATTTCGAGTTGTATTATACTGTATTTCGGCGCCAAATAACATTCATGCCCGTGGAAACAATATTATCAACGAGTCTGATGTGCCAAATCAAATACAAAATACCAATACACTGCAGGTCATAATCGATAGCAAGTCAAAGCAAGGTTCATGAGTGAGGGGGTAATGCGCGCAAAATGTGCTTCCAGTCCTAAAAGTCAAAGTTGGCTCGCTTTCACAGAAGGCAGATGATCATCGTAAAAATTCACCTTGTGGTTGAGGTTCTCAAAATCTTCGGTGCCGGCAATATGAAGCATATACCGTGCAAGCTTCTCAAGCTCGCGGTCAGCCATCGCTTGTGCTGTATGGGCATCCTTGAATGGAGATATCTTGAGGCCTTGCCTCGGGTTGAGTGCGAAATTGCGGCCCTGCGAGCGTTCAATATCGGAAAGAGAAAAACAACGGCGATACATACGAGGTCATCAACATGGATGGTATTCTTCGCATTGCTGTGGGTAATCAAGAGGGCATGCCCAAAGGAGAGAAAGCGAAGGGGCACTTACTATTGAGGAAACCGGTTCCAGATAATTTGGAGGGCTTTCACCGAGTGTGTATAGGTTTTTCCCTCTCGTTTGGAGAAGACAGTGAACATGGATGTCTTGTCAAGCACTAACACACCATCAACACCGTATTAAAGAATCATAATGGTAGACTCACCAAACGAGATCTGGTGACAATGGATAAAGTTTAAGCTTGTTGATGATATCAATGTGGGTCAAAGTTCACACCTTGTAAGGCCGATCGCCGCCCAACATGCCAAGCTCTACAAGTTTTGTTTCTAACCAGATCCAGCTCGTCTGGGACCTGTGAGCAGTTAGCAAAAGGACCAGGCCCGCGAATAGTGTGATGTGTAGATCACCATATGCAAATGTCATAGTGAGGGTATATCTTGGACAAAAATTCATGCAATCGTGGCCGGGCACATTCTGCAGGTGGCAGAGCTCCAGATGTCAANGGCTTCGTATCCAAAATGGCTGTCGATCACTACCGCGTCAACTTCTATGCAGTCAAACGAGGGAGGTGATGGAAAATATTACTATAATCAATGTCCAGCACTAGCAGCCGCTTACCCTCCCGAAGGGGATGGATGATGTTGACGTTCAGCTTTTTCGTCGCTTCTCGGACTTTTCTGATATTGCGCTGATCGTTCTGATATTGGAGAGCGGCAGTAGGATCCGCAGAAAAATCGACATCGAGGTCATTCAGGACGTCTGGTAGGAACTCGACCTCTACAATAATTTGACAAGTTCAGATTTTATAAAAGGGAAATAAAATTAATGAACATACGTGAAGGATCCTTGATCTCGTGCCCTTCTGGAGTTCCTACTAAGGTGAATTTCTTGCCGCTCATGAGTTTGAGGTCGCCTCTATATTGTATCCTTCAGAATAAGAGGGCCAAAAAGATGGATAGACTGACATGCGTTCTTCGTCCGGCGGAAGCTTCCCTTTCACAAGCCCAAGGATCTTCTGCCGTTCTGGCGGCACATTCGTCAAGCTGAATAATGAGGCCTTCAGATCAAACACCCTGGAGCATGTATCAGAATCTTTCAAATCGTAGACGTGCAATTGGCATGATGAGATACCTGTCCGAATCGGCAATGTCCAATGTGAATTGCTTGCTAGCCCAAGTGAACAACAGATGTATCCAGCGTTCCGGGCCAATCTCTATATCTACCTATCGACCACAGGTGAGCGGGGCGCGAGCATTATGAATGATTCATTGCTTTACGGAGGTCGTCAAGATCGTTGTCGTGCAGATCATTGTCGTGCCTGCGCCGTTCGCTTGAGAGCTATCGCCATCTTGAATGGTAGTTTGAGTGATGGAAGTAGAGGAAGTGGCCGCCGACTGAGGTTGCGAAGAAGTAGATGCAACAGTCATTGTCTGATGGTTGAATTCAAGAATAGGTGTTCAGCGGAGACCCGGGTTGGGTGGGAAGAGAAAATTGTGCTGTGAGAAGTGTAGTAAGTGATATTGGGCCTTATTGGGCACTAGCGGGTGGAAGACTACTTCGTGGAAGACCTTGTGGACGAGCCGTTCAAGTTCAAGCTCATTCAAGACCTTTCAAGACGCGTCTCACCAGGAAGCTAGTACGTAATCAAATATGTAACTTAGCACTCGAAGTTCACCAGGTCGTGATCTATTCTTCTTTCGTATCCTTCAATTGCGAAATTCGCCAGCGAAGCCATCTCACAGGCCGACAACAATCAGCCCTCAGGTACTCTTGTCTTTCTGTAGATTTAAGTTGATGAAATTGCGAAACGGTGCACCTTTCGCTGCACAGAGTGTAGTAAGCTTTTAGGAAGTCTTGGGTCTTCTTGGGTTGATCACTCGCATGGTCTGTGTTCGATCTACTGTTTCTTACGGGTCTACTGATCTCAACAACTTGCTAGCAGGCGGTGCAGCTGGGGAAAGGCCTATAATGAGACGCTGTCCGTCTTTCGCGACTCAGAAGTAGCAACCGAGATTAAACCGCGTCTTGGTCGACCTTCGGACGGTAGGCAACGGACAGACACGTTACTCGTCATTTCGAAATTTTCATCACCTCTCGATACAGGCCCATATTCGCTCTCAGGTTATTGGACCCAATAGCATCCCATGCGTTCGTGCATGGCACGCAGTTGGACGGGTTTTCGCGGTGAGTGTGAGAGCCTTGTGATCAAATCGCGAGCCGTTCCCCTGATAGGTACTCTTGTCTTCAAACAATATTTTACTGTGTATGCAATGATTGATCATATCTTTCCCGTCTGTTCTGGACCAACAGATTCGTCGCCACTAATCCTTTCAGAAGTCATATTCCATCCTCTACAGATCACAATCTCACGAGATGACATAGCGCTGAGCTCATGAAGACGAGCCGCAATATCCACTTGCGAATGGCCATTTTGACGAGTATCATATGTTTTGTCGCATCTCCTCTTGAAGGACGATCGAGATTCATGGAGAATTGACTGGCCGCAGCAGTGACGAAGTAACTGCAACGTGAATGCAAGACTGTCACGACCGCGCTACGATGTCTTCGATGATTTCATCAACCCCTTCCAGCGATTCGAGACTTCAAGGCGAGTCATGCCGCTTTATAGGATATTCTCGGAGATGTCGGGCAAGACGACTGCGTCAATGCCTCTGTCAGTGACGACTCCAGTGCTTATTCATTTGATGGCTTTCCGACCCTTAAGGTACTTTCAGGGCCAGTACTCTTTGTTTTGTCGCCTAGGAGTTGTGACACACTGGCATGAACACGTTAATGTCTGCCTCGCATCGCTTAGTGAGCGTGAATACCTATGCATGGTGCATGGTCTACAATATTTCTCTCAGAAGTGACAATTCGGACCGGTCATAAGTGAACCGAAACCCTCCCCAAGGGCCTATGTGTAGTGCGTATTGGATCGCACACAGCATAAGTATTTATGGATGCCTCAGTTGAGCGTCCGGTCATAGAACTTTTCCGGAATTACGGATATCAGACGATACCGCAGCGCTTGTCTCTATTTTGACATCCCGTCAGGCGGAGCAGCATAATCTGCATGTAGTATACATAACTTGACCTGAATTGCGTACTACCACTACTTATTACCCCTCTGTCCGTTCAAGGAGCATGCAACGTCAACTGTCAGCGCTTCATCTTCAACGGGCGGGCCTCAAGCTCAGGCATCAAAACTCTCAAACACTGCGCATGATGAAAGGTCTTCGTATGGGCTTGTGGCTTGTAGTACGCCGCGATCGCCGTCCATACTCACTTGCGATCACTAACATCCTTAAAAGGTTCAAAAACATATGTCACGGTCCAGATGTCCATGGCTTGTCGGCTGTTATGAAGCCGCTCAGTAGGCTCTCTGCTCAGTATTTATACCACATGAAAATTATGGGTTCGCTGACCCGTCCGAACCACCTGCCGCGATCCCTACGCCTGTGGTATACACCCGAAGCATATCGTTTGTTTAAATTATCCTCGCCGCGACTACCCACTGCCAGTGTTCCCCATTCAATACCATTGTCAAAGCATTTCCTGGGTCAGCGACTTGCAGGAGGCAGTGGGATTAACCCGCCCCAACCCTTATTTCCACATCTTTCGGCCTCTCAATTGCCCTCGCATTCTTCACAGGACCGTCAACTACATAGAGGAGTACGTTCAATGACGACTAAAGCATCAGCACAGTCACTGGGGCCTTCCATACCCCGACCTTCCGCGAGCCTCATCGTGGTCAATTCCCACAATGAGATTTTGTTCGTCCACCGGAACCCACATGCCCAGTCGTTCGGTGGTGTTTACGTATGTGCTCTAACTCCCCAATCATTATACTGATCAACCATCTAGCATCCCCACGTAGGTATTTCCTGGCGGCAATTACGATGCTAAGCAGGACGATTCTTACCGGATGACAGCAATTCGAGAAACATTTGAAGAGTCTGGAGTGCTACTGGCATCGTCCCAAACGCGAACTCAATTATCCGATGCGATTCTTGATGCATCGCGAGAGTCTATTCATGCGCAGCGATTGATGTTTAGGGAGTTTCTAAGGCAGCATAATTTGACGGCAGATCTGGACCTTTTCCCCTTCACAGAATGGGTAACCCCACCACCAGTCCCTCGGTACGTCTTATATCAACATCTGGCCTGCATTTTCTGATCAATCCGGCTTTATCAGCCGATTCCACACCCGTTTTTATATCTCATTCCTTCCTGCCTCTTCATCCCCTCCTTCCGGCTTCTCTCAGGGAACGGCCCAGCACCGTCTGCCCACTCCAGATGGTGGACTCGAAGTCGTCGCAGCACGCTTCATCCACCCTCTCAACGCGCTCTCTGAGTTCCGCAGCTCCAAAATAACGCTCATGCCGCCGCAATACTATCTTATTTCTACGCTCGCAGGAATCCTGCACGGACGTTGCACGACGCCCGAGCAGCGCGCGCGCGTCCACGAGCTCGCCACGGGCGCCTTCGGCCGTATGGTGATCAACCCTCGCGCACATTCTGCAGGCCTTGACCAGGATGGCAGGACTGTGTTGACCTATGAAGGCGACGAGACCCGCGGCGGGTCCAAGGGCCGGCTGCATCGGTCGCTCGTCAGGTTTGGGAGGAAGGGGGTAAGTTCTTACCTATTACATGTTCATTTCTTTACTATCTCGCCTCTCCATCTTACTGTACAGTGATGGAACGCCATGTGGAAAACGCGATACTGATGTACTCCTTGTTTCCAGATTCCCACCGAGATCGTACTATTGAGGAATTTTGACGTCTTCACTGAGATCGAGTCGCACGCGTTCTCTGGACAAGCAAAATTGTAACACGCCAAGTTGCGATAGCTCTCTGGTCATGACGCTCATGTGGTTCTCGAGCGAATTTGTGTTGTACAATATATTCGTCAGTCTCACGTACGAACTTACATCCTACACTTTTGATGTACTTAATTCTCTATAAAACAATCATCATTCCTAGGCCAGTAATCCGTTCCGCCTCATGCGCTGACGTAGTCTTACGAGTACTGGCATTGAACCACAAAAGAAATTTGGAACATTCACATTAGGGGATGCAGAATGACAAGGATAGAGTATAAGATATGAAATGCTACAGTGGTTCGGCGACGAATCTACAAACGAAGGTCACCATCATTCGTCCAAGCGAACGGTCATTAGAGATACAACTGCAGGCGGCGAGTGCCCAGAGCGAACACAAGAAAACCTAAAAGAGAAACCATATAAACAGCAAAAAGACAACGCCCTGAGGCGCCAAAATACGAAAAGGGCGTAAATGCATGATAATCCATTAAGCCGGAACAATGGTGCAAAAGAAAATGACAAGAAGGTCTGTGAGGGGAGCAAGAAAACTTGTCAATGATACATTGACAAAAAAAATCATGCCGAAGATTCAAATGTCAAAGACTTGGTAGTCATATTGCACTTTCGAACCCCAAAAACTTGGTTCACAGGCGCCGACAGGCGCCGCGCCCTCGCCTCCGAACAGCATAGCCGTGATATTGGACGTTGTAGCAGGCAACCAGGACGTCAGGGATGATCCGGACGGGTTTGGGTTACCCGTGGAGAGGAAAGCGCCGTAGCGCGCCTGCATTTCGCTGATGAGCGCAGACTGGTCGGAAGTGGGACTTGGGACGGTGCCAAACTGAGAGCGAGATACACGCATTAGGGGACAAGATATTAGGAAGAAGGGGTGAATGAAGAACTTACGACGATCTCAATATCATCCTGATGACACACCGATCCTGACTCCGTACAAAAGCTCACATCCTCATTCCCAGGGTACGTCGCACCGAGAGCATACATGCCCACGAACGCCTGTCCCCCATTGCTCACCCAGTTCCTTGCAAAAGTCCACGTCGCACACTTCCAAATCGAGTCTGTGCCGAGCGTCTCCAATTGCACGCGCGCGTCGGCAGCCTGTCCATCCGCAAGGACCGGTACGACATAATGCGAGGATGACAGTATGATCCCGGTGCGGGGGTCCCCGAATGTGCCATTGACGACGGCGTCATAAAGTGAAGTGCCCATTGATTCAGTGAAGGCTGAGTAGATCGTTAGGCCGGCTTCGTTCTTCACATTCGTTAGGAGGATGGGTTTGGAGACAGAGGGGAACGGACTGTCTGAGTCGAGGGTGGAGGTGATCAGGGTTCCGTCGTGCACAGGGCGCATTGGCTCTGACTGCGTCGCAGTGGGGTCATACATAAAACCGTTTTGTTGCAGAAGATCTTGGGCGGAAAGGATTTCGTCAATGGTCAGAGCATTGAGACACGCGGTGTCGGTTGTTGTGCAATTTATATTGGAGTTAAAATAATCCTGGAGTGTCTGGTAAGAACTCGGTGACAGAAATCCGTAGTCCTATGGCAATGACAGGTGTCAGTCAGCATCTGAAACGAAGGTGGGAGGGGTCGGAGGCTAACCATAGGGTCGGACTGTAAAATTGCGGATTGGAACAACGAGGAAGCAGACGGCACGGCAAGCAGCGCTCTGATCATATTCGCACCGCTGCTTTGACCAGCAACGGTTATTTTGGATGCACTTCCTCCGAAGCTGGATGCAACCTTCTGCAGAAACTGAAGCGCGGTGATCGTGTCCTGCAGAGCAAAGTTCGTCCTTCCATCCGGCGCATTAAATCCGAGCTACGAACAACTCGTGTGAGCAAAATAGAACGTGTCGGTAGACTGAAGAGGATTTATTTACCGCCCCAAGACGATACTGGATGACAGCAACAATAGAGTTGGTGGCTTTGGCCAGGTTCGAGCCGTCCAATCCTGGATCCGTTGCGGAACCAACAATAAAAGAGCCTCCATGTATCCTACCATACGAAACGCGTCTAGCAAGCACAATTGCAAAAACAATACAGGTAACTTGCTTACCACATGAGAATCGGGACATTCTGCGAAGTCAGTACGGACGTAGGCACGTATAACAGCATAGACAGACAATCCTCCGAATACGCAGAAGAATCGGTGTTGTCCTGCGGGCAAGCCAGGGGAAGTGCGGAGACATTTGAAGAACCATTCCTGTGAAAGACTACTGAGCTCATGAGTTACCCAATTAGATGCAAACATATACGTACGGTAGTTCCCAGGAAGTAGCCAGGGAAGATTGCTGCCATCTCTCAGCAGAGCCGTACTTGACCGCGAATCTGACTGCGCTATTGGAAAGAGAGGTGCCAACAGCAATACCAATTGGTGTCGTGACAGATGGTCCAGAAGGGGCTTGACGCGGGCATAGAACCCTCTGGATGAAGGATAACTTGCAGAGGAGACCTCTTGGATCAAAAGGCGGGAACGGTAGCCGATCGTCGACGGTGAACGACTGCAATGAGACCGGACTGGCCGCCGTGCAAGAGGCGAGCAACAGAGCAGAGAGGACAGAAACAAGCACGACCATGTCGATCTATCTACGCGACGAAGAGTAAACTGCGACGAATAATGGAACTCTCCAGAAGATCGACGACGAGATGTCCTCGAGCTTCAGCCAACAAACTACTGTTGTTACTGGAGGAAGTGGAGGGCGAGCGAGACGGCTTTAAAGGCCTGGAAAACAGGGCTCGTGCCTGCGAGAATGTTAACCAGGGCGGATGTAGGGCTTTGAAGAAGAAGGTGATGGCCAAGGAGCCAGGGCGAAGCATTTTGATTACGGACGGCATCTGTCGAAATATACATACTCCCTTGGGAACAATGCGGGCAAGCGGAAACAACTGACAGCCACAATAGCTCGCATTCAATCTTTCTACCACGTGCATTTGCCTCGCATTTCCTTGTTCCCTACCAGGTAACCCATCTATCCTCTACAATTAAAATGCTCTGGCCGTCTGTTCCTGTGTGCCTATCCGTAACTATCTGCGCATGAGATCACCATATGTGCATACGAACTTCGGCGACAGTCCAAGTGCACGGGATCAAATATCCACATGTGGATATGTACCATCGTGGTGTCGTTTTGCCTCCGGGTGAAAGTCTACCAAGCGCAGGCAGGTACGTGGCTAATCTCGTCGTCGCAGTCGCGTCCTGAAGGCCTGACGTTGAGCCCACACGGCAGCTTACTTGTTTGCGCGTTTGATGGTCGAAGAAAGACTTGAGAAAGACTATGACTATGTGCGATCGCATTAGTTGCTTCCGGCGCCTTTTCATTATACACATCTCGGGTGAAGGACCTGGTAGATCTGTTCCGACATGGGCACCACTTAAATTATATAACACACTCTAGAACCCTCGTCTTTCTCCGCCTCCAACCTCAACTTCAACCCCTCTCGAAGAATATTTTATGCTCCCTCATCTTCAAATGTCTCACGAGCGACTTCGCGTACTTGATGCTCCCCACGCTGCCAATAGGTTTTGTTTTTTTCTTTTCTTCCTAGAGCTTGGCGCCCATTCTGAGACGGTCTTGTGACCTGAGATACGATTGGGTGCGGAACCTTGCGGAACGGGTGAGCATTCAAATTATTTTCTCAAGGACTGGGTCATCCTGAGAACCTGACGATGCACACATGAGAAACAAAGTCAAAAAATAGATCAATGTTCAACATTTCCCAGAGGAATGGTAAGGATTGCAGAGTATTTCCCCATTACCGTGTCCCCGAGGCGATGTGGTCAAATCATTCGGAGTTGGGTACCGCCGTTCCAGGAGTCTTAACCGCGCTACGTTTGCCCAACGCCTATTTCTGTCATCACATACTCCCTTGCAGAACAAAAGCCCTTGTCGCAGATTCCTCGGGCACTGAGCGCAGACATGGAACATGCCAGGAGCTGCGTATGTGATGCCTATATTTACCATGAGCATATTTTTGACAGGACATCCACTGGGTCAGCATCAACAGGGACGGATCCCAGCTTGTTATAGTCGGGACTCAAACTCCAAAAGTAGTACAAGAAACTGTCACTAATAAGGGACTCCAGTGATGGGCAAAAGGTTAACTCCAGTACCTGGAAGTCATTTGAGATTGGTAGGCCTTGTATGACGCAGGCCCTGGCAAGAAACTCATTCTACTCACGGAAAAATGTTTTCTGTGAACGTTTGGACTTTGTAACATAACTATGTACTTGAACATTTACTGAGCCTTGGACTATTTGCAAACTGCGCCTGCGAGTGTTGCTCTTGAAGGCCTACAGGAATGGTGAGGGCGGCTATGTGAACCATGAAACGTGGTAAGTTAAGATTGGCCAACTTTGCTACAAAAGGTAACTCAGGGCGAAGTAGACTACGAACGTTGGCTCTTTGTACCTGAAGCTTGAAGCTTGTTGAACTCCTGAATACAGAATAGTGAGGGCGGCTCTGGGCGGCTATGTGAAGGTCATACGAGATGCAGAAAAGGGACGCGTCGGCAACTTCCGAACCGTATGGCGTCCACAGCACCTCCACCCGCGACGACATTGAAAATGTAAGTTCTTCCTTGTTTTTCGTACACCTGCACACTCATGTATTGGATTCATAATGCAAAAGTCTCACTGTGGGATCCGCACTCGGATCTATTCGCGAATTATTCGCGAAAATAAAAGCCATCGACGCTAAACATGGCAAATTCGACTTGACGCTGTGTACTGGGGATTTCTTCGGTCCGGTAAAGGATGATGTGGAGGACGAAAAGGGGGATGTTGCGCAGTTGTTACAAGGAAAGTTGGAAGGTGTGTCCAAGTCTCGATGTAAGAGCGAAGGGATTTGCTCATCCGTACCATGTCGTGGCAGCGCCATTGCCGTGCTATGTCATGCAGGGCGAGCTTCCCTTGCCTCAGACTGTAATAGACAAATTCTCAGAGACTAGCGGGGAGCTCTGCAACAACGTATTTCTGCTATGTGAGCTCGCTCGTCCCCTTCGTACATTCACGACAAATGTGACGCGTTGTAACTTGCTTTGTAGCGAAGTCTGCCATCTTCACCACAGCGGAAGGTCTCCGTATATCCTGTTTGGGTGGGGTTTATAATTCGAAAATATATGACGTTTCTGAACTGCCTCATGTACGCCTTCTTACTATCTGATGTCCAAACGCGTATATGAAAGGTGATTCGGACTTGCAGGGCTTCTCCTCCCCCTACTACACCGCACAAACCGTCTCCAAACTTCTCTCCAACTCCCTCTCGACCTCCGCACCAAAAGGCTCATCGCTCTCCTCCATTCTTTCCACTACAAACGCGTCTTCACTAGTAGATATCCTCATCTGCCACTCCTGGCCGTCTTGCATCACCGCCTTTTCTTCCGCCCCTCTCCCTTCTCCCGAATTGGCGGACATTGGTGCGCCCCCGCTGGACGAAGTGATCAGACAGATCAAGCCGCGCTATATTCTGGCTAGTGGAGGAGGGAAGCCGCCCTGTTTTTGGGAACGGGAGCCTTTTGTTTGGGCGAACGAGTCTGGGCGAGCGTCAAGATTTGTGAGTCTAGGGTCTTTCGGGGGAGAGACGGTCGGGGGGAAGAAACAGCGGGTTTGTCAATGCCATTCAATTTCAAGACGAATTAGTTTCGTGCTCATGAATCAACTCGATCTGCAGTGGTTCTATGCGTTCTCTATCGCCACACTATCCCCTGTATCCGCCACCCCAGTGCGTCCGGCAAATGCAACACAAAACCCTTTTACAGATGCCCCCGTCCGATCGCTCAAGCGTCCATTCCACTCAAATGCTGGCGAGAATTTCAGATGGGGAAATGTGCAACAGCCTGTAAAAACGTAGCCGGATAGGTGCGTGCCTTCATCCTGTCTTTCACCTTGGTCACAGGATGAAACAATCCGCCCATCGATTTGTCTGCCTTTATTGTCTTTTCCCCCTTAGGTGAGCAAGGAAAGCCTCCCGAAGGCTACCGGTGCAGACGGTGCCAGGCGACAGACGTACGTCGTTCCCGCTCGTTTCCTCTCGGAGCCTACGAGTTTTGCCGGTCCGCCATCTCAACTCCATTCCTACTTTTTTAGCATTTTATCAATGAGTGTCCAGAACGGACGAAACCGCCCGAGGGATACGTGTGTGTGATCTGTAACACCGTAAGCGCTGGCGCGTTATTCCTGCATTTTTTCTTCCATCTGAAGGATTTTCTATCTTTTACGTGTTGCAGTCAGGCCACCTTGTCCGCGACTGTCCGACGCGGCATGCCGTAGGCGACACCGGTGGACGTAAGCCTCGTCCGGGATACATTTGTCGGGCCTGTGGGAGCGAAGAACACTACATTGAGGATTGTCTCGTCGTCAAAGAGCATGTCGGCCCTAATAGCGACCATCGTGGCGTCGGGAATCGCGCACGGGGGCCGCCGAAAGAGATTGGGCCAGACGAGTGTTGGTTCTGCTTGTCGAACCCACGTCTGGCCAAACATCTGATTGTCGCGATTGGAGGGGAGTGTTATTTGACATTGCCGAAGGGGCAACTCATCCCGACGCATGATGCAGAGGGGTACAAGGACAAGGGAGCGGAAATTCCGACCGTTCCGGGCGGGGGCCATGTACTGATCGTCCCGATTGCCCATTTTGCGACATTGAGTTCGATTCCTCAGGATCTGAGGGAACCAGTCATGCAGGAAGTGAATAAGTGATTAAATGCATTTTCATCGATTAAATCAAGATAATTTATCTGATCTGTTTTCCGGCCTTTCATATTGCGGTTTTTAGATACAAGGCCGCGCTGCGCGCATTCTACGCGAAGCACAGCGCCATACCGATCTTCTTCGAAGTCGGACGCTTATCCGTCAAGGGGGGCCATTCTCACATCCAAGTGGTTCCCGTCCCGCGTTCGTTCAGAGACCAAGTGGAATCGGCGTTCGTGGACGAGGGACACTCACATGGCATCCAGTTCGATTTAGAAGAAGCGGGAGCGAAGGTGCCGGGTCAAGACGCCAGGAGCTATTTCCGCGTGGAACTACCGGACGCACGGAGACTGGTGCATTGGATGCAAGACGGTGTGCCGTTCAGCGTGCAATTCGGTCGGTAAGTAACTTCCTTCTAGTTCACGAATGATTCTGACGGATTCCTATGAACAGACTGGTGCTGTCTAAGCTATTGAAGATGGAAGACAGGCTGGATTGGAAAGCCTGTGTGCAGTCCGAGGAAGACGATAAGACCGACGTGCAGGCTTTCAAGACCGCGTTTGCACCGTTTGACCCGATAACGTGATTGCTGCTATTACGTATGTTTGTTTCGAGTTGACTACAGACGCTAGTTTAGTTTCATCTGTCATTCGCTCGTTGCCTTGATAAATCGTCTCGGGTATGCATTGAGAGCATTTGCCCATGTTTGATAAGTTGGATGAACATCATGGGGAGGCATCCTTCACTCTATCCTATGTCAGTATAAGCAGAATTGAGCGGTGAACTTTATATCTTACAGAAAATTCCTTTTCATTCGTACATTTATCTAATGATTCGCGTACCGATTTCCCCGTCATAATGACCATCTCTTGACCGTCTATTAAACTTCCCGCTTTTATACGTGATCATCCAGACTTGCAATGCTCTCAATGCTCTTCTTGTAGCTGTGCCCGAAACTGCGCATGCCCTCCTTCTTGGCCTTGCGAAGGACGCGCCCAATTGCGTCGAGGCCTAACACACCGCACGCGTCAATTCAAAACTGATGCACAGATAAATAGAATTTAATACCTTTATCCAAGTCCTCAATCGGTGGACCAAACGAGAGACGCACGAAGTGGTGGCACGGAGAGCTAAACAGGTTTCTGCGGTGTGCAGGATTAATGTCGAAGAAGATACCAGGGATGACAATCGTCTTCTCTTTCAGCAACTCTTCAAAGAATGTCTGCCATTAAATATTGTTCGTTAGCCAATGCGCAAGAGGCGGTCTGACGTTACGCACTAAACCGTTGTTGATAGGGGGAGGTAGTTTTTCGAGGTTAAGCCAGATATAGAAGGTGCTGGTAGGGGGTATTTCGACGTCGAGACCGAGAGTGTGCAGGCGTTTGAGGACGTGGTCACGTTTGTGCTTGAAGTGACGCTGGAGGGCGAGCTTTTCCTTTTTCACGTGTTCAGGATCGAGTAAAGGGACAGCGGCGAGCTGAAGGCTGTGGGAACACAAGACGAGGTCAACGCATGCGCTATCAGTGGCGAGGGAAATGTTACTGACGGGTGATTGGCACCTCCATCAAGGAAAGACCCTGTACGGGGTGGCAATATAGTCAGAGAAAACGTTATGAGACTGTAAAGGCTTCGAGGCCACGGCACCTGATTGAGACAGCGCTGTGACTAGATTTTTCGGTCCGACGACCCAGCAAACGCGCCAGCCCGGGAGACGCCAGTTCTGTCAATATCACGGTCATTAAATGGAGTGGCGAGAGAGACGTGACAGAAAACGAAACCTTGGTGAGACCATCGATGATAACGACAGAGTCCTGAGATTTATGTGTGAGACGGCGCAGAGTTTTGGGCGATAAAGTATCGTACCGTGTTGACGTCCTCAATGTATTCAGCGGATGATACTGACTTTCCAAGATCACGCTCTTTTTCGTGATAGATGTACCAGGAATAAAACTGTGCGATGATCGTTCAAAAATGTGGATGTGACAACGATTGAAGAAAGTCCTACCTCATCAAGGATCAAGGTCGTGCTGTTGTCTCGGCTCAGTGAAACGAGCTCTTTGAGATCGTGACCTCTAGAAAGGAAACTCTCGGTTTTTTGGGTCAAGGAAAACTCGCAAATGCTCAGCTCACTCGATGACTTGGCCAGTGGGATTCCTCGGATTAGAGGCTATGAGAACGGCGAGACCTTGGGTTCGTATGTCTTTCTGCACAGTTGACAACCGGATATCAGAGACCCGATGTGCTGCGATACATCAGCTGATACTAAGACGGACCTTGGTTTGTTTTATGTCTAGACGATAGTAATTCTGATATGCATATATCTTAAGTAAATATGAAATCGACATAAATCAAGACATACCTCAGGCTCCAATCTACAAAAGACTGAATCAATACATGAACGCAGGATGGATTATAAATGGACACAAACGCCGTGGGGACGGGAACTAGTCGTCTGAATGCAGACAGCACCTGATCATAAGCTGTGTAGTCCGGAACTTGATATGACTGAAAGGCAGTAACGAACACTTCTCTATGAGGAAAACATTCATAATCGGCGCCAGACGTATACTCACGCAATACACATCTCCAATAACGGCAGCAACGCGGGAAAGACCAGATCTTCCACCGGGCACAATGCAGACGTTCTCATACGTATATTGTGAGGCTTTACCTTGCCTGTAGGTGTGATTGTAAAGGTTTGCAACGGCCTCGCGGAGGGCTAGCAGATGCTTGATCTTAGAGTATAATCACAATTGATAGTCAAGGGTATCGCACTTTTGATGCCAGTGGTTGGCGCATATTCAAGTGCATCCAGGGGGTACTGCACATTCGTTGGGCGCTCCGTAGCACCTGGAATGGGACCCACCTCCGGAGCACCTTGACCTAGATTCGCCCACTCGTGCGAGCTGGCGTAATTAAAGCCATTGGCCATGGCACGGTCGGAACAATAGATGACACCGGTAGAGCCAGGGTGCTGAATGCCAGGCACAGTTTCTTCTTCCTGATTATTGGACACACATATACTGAATATGAGAAAGAAATTCACGAGCTAAGCGCAAAACGTACAGGATTTATGGTCTGCGGCAAAACGGCCTTGGGATTATGTCCAGCAGATTGTCGAAAAATCTGCGAAGGCGAGGGTGGGTTATAGTTCGACTGAGCCAAGACACCGGATGATCGGAAGACCAACCTGGTGAGCCTCGGAATCCTTCTCGTGCTTGAAGGTTTTGAGGATGTCTAAAACCTGGAAGAAAGCAAGACGCAGAGGTCATCGGAGAGCGTCCCCATATTAAACATCAATGACCGTGTATCTTTTACTTGTTGGTACCATTGAGGGGAACGTACGACATCTTTGAAATGAAGAGGAGTTCCGGAACGAGAAGGGTGTGCACTAGGTGTCCTGGACATGGTTGGTCAAGGGGAAGTGCTGTTGGGTAGCGTGTACAAAGATGGTGGTTATATAGCAAACAGCCAGCAGGCAGCACTGGTTGCCTGCAGGCATCATGCATCATGACCAGTGCATCAGCAGTTGTTAGCAACTGTCGGCACAAAGTACGGCTGGTCTATTTTTAACCGGATGTCTCCCGTGACGGCGAATCGACCTCTGTGAAGAATGTGTTTCTTCCTGTATTTACCTGACTCCCATTGACCACTATGTATACTCTATCTGACCAACTTCTTACCTGAATTCTTCGCTTTCGATACATCTCACTTGGACATGACGGCATCTCAAGGACACGCCGACAGATCTTACTCCAGATTAATGAGTAGGCACATATGTACATCCAAATATTGAGCTTCCTTTGGCGCACCCTATTCCACGCGTTGCTCATCGAATCAAGACGTCCATTCAAAGCAGGGTCTCCCCTGTAAGCGACAAATATCTTGAGATGAATAGCCATGATACATAATTTTTCTTGGTCTCACCTAGCGCTGCGCGAAGAAGAGAGCATCCAACCGCAACAGTTTTCTTGACACTGTCCTGGTCTTTGAGAGACGGGTTGACTTCCTGAAGGCCGAATGTTGGTCAGCATCTCTTTCGGTGATCATACTGGCGCCCTAACTCACCATCAGGTCGACTGCGACCAATAAACCCGTTTCGTAAATCCTTTCACAGATGTAATGCCCTTCTCGGAAGGTCAGACCACCGCGGACTGGCGTCCCTGTGCTGGGTGCAACAGTGGGGTCAAGGGCATCCACATCAAAGCTCAGATGGACAGGCTTGTCTCTTCCGGGATTAATCTTGTCCAATGCCATCTCGACCACTTGTCCGATACCATAGCGGTCGACCTCGTGCATAGAAAATGCCGCTATGTTCTGCTCACGCAGTAACGCCTTCTCGCCGGCATCAACGTCACGAAGCCCTATGTAGGCGATGCGTGATGGAGGGAGATGGATCGAGTCGAGCCAGGCGAATGGAACAGGTTCATTGGAAGAGATGAGTCTAACGGAGGAAGAGTCTGCCAAAGATGTGAGGAAGGACACCGGCATTCCATGAATATTACCTACAGTATAAGATCTCAGGGCACGGTGTCAAAATTAGTCCCGTCGAGGCTTACCTGAATCTGTCGTCTCCGGCGTATTGATATCCGCGTGCGCATCGACCCAGATGACGGTCAAGTCAGGGTATTTGCTGCAGCAAGCAAACGAGGTTTTTTCATGTTGATGCGAAACCAAGAAGTGGACTTACGATAGAGTCCCTCCAATAGTGCCCATTGCCAACGAATGATCGCCTCCCAAAGTCAACGGGAGCTGACCCTGTTTCGCGTGGTCCCCAACCACTTTCGCAACAGCCTCAGTCACCTTCGACACCAGTCTAGGGTTCTTAAGCTTCCCAATCGGCGGGTCGCTCTCTGTTGAGATATCCTCGAATTGATGATGTCCGTCGAACTGGACCTTCCACCCCAGACCGGTCAGCTGCTGTATGATACCTGCATTGACAATATGGATGGGGCCCTCATCTACGCCTGGCCTATGCTATGGATGGATCAGCTATAATCAGAACCGATTGAATCACTGAGCTCACCTGACCACCGCTGAATGCACAAAGTACCTGCCTTAGCACACCCGCGCAACGATGGTATGGATTTACAAATATAAACTAACCTGAATGGACACCCTACTACCTATTATCACGGGGGTGGATGGACATATGAATGGGTAAGGACGAAACAAAGGACTTACTGCAACGGTCTTCGGCTCTGTGATGAATTTTGACTTCGAGGCCATAAATGTAGCGAGAAATAGTCACGATGCAAGTGACGAATTGTTTCCTTTGCACGTCAATGTGCAGCTCTTATATACTGGTGTCCTTGGCTGTGAACGTTCGAACCCACAAGAGGATCCTCTCAAGATCCGGACAGAACGAATGCATGTCGAAATTTGCAAAGTCACCGTCTCGATAACGCCCAAAAAGACAGCACGTGAGGCTGGCTTTTACTGCCCCAAATTACGTGAGCGCGGAGTAGCCTCTTATATCACGTTTCAAACGTTTCCATCTGCCAGTCACTGCCAGTGGCTGCTTGTGGCCCTTTGTGCCAGCCGCCGCTATACAATTAGGTGCGTATGTGCATCTATTTACTACCAGGAGGGTGCCATGATTCCAGGTTTTTGTCTTGCAGCAAAGGTAAGTGAGTAATGTTTCTTTGATCCTTTTCTGATCAGTGTGCCACACTAAGTACTGAGTCGCGTCTCACATTTGCGCTCGGTTTGCTTATGCCAGATGGCATTTTCACGCTCTAGCATATCTAAGCAAAAACTTCAAGCTTCAATAGCATCAATGTTCCCCAAGTTTGTAGCATTTGCTTTCTGACTTGTTACCTGTTGGTGTTGCTGGCAGTGGCCGCACTGGGCACCATATCTGCGGAGTTGCTTACCAATGATTTATTACTAAGCAGTACCGCAACTTTGGTCTATGTATTTCACAAGCAGCCACAGGCTGTGCCACACATTGGCTTTTGCTTTGACCTGGAGCTGCGTGGCACGGTATAGCTTTGTCTTTGATGGATCGTCAATTGGGCAATCTGGTGGCATTGCCACTAACCCAATGCAAATATAAGTCGGGCCTTCATTGCGACTTCATCCTCAACGCACAACATACACTCTTCCATTCGCATCATCCGGAGCTACTCACATCAATAACACAGCCATGGACGAGAAAACGCCCTCTAAACGCTCTCAAAGCTTTGGAGACCTGACTTCGCCAGGCACTCGCGCACAGTCAACAGTAAGCCATCTCACCATCTATCCCAGCAAGGTCGAATTACTCAAACCAATGGGGCTCAAGGGAGTTCGACGGAACAGCAGTGTGGCAGTCTTGGAGCAGCAGCGGACTATCTCCAATCCTCTAGCAGTGGAGCGTTCGAAATCCTTTACCCTTGGTACTCCTACGCAACGGTCAAGCACCGCGCGTTCAATGCACGCATCCAAGTCGCAACCTAATACTCCATCCCAATTGGGATCAGCGATGCGACCAATGCGTCGTGCTGACTCTGTTCCGGTCATCTCACGGCAAGCAACCTCTAGCAGTCGCGGACATCCACGACAAAATCAAGGAGCATTGATACGGACGCCAACACTGACATGCACTATTTCCCGCGCAGACTCGAATGGGCTTCCTCGTCATAATGGCGGCACCACCGATCTAGAGGAACCTCTGTCACTGACTGTCACGGAAAAACTGGAAAGGCTGCGCGGGGACCTGAATGCCATAGAGGAAGACGGAGATGAATCTTGCTCGTCTTCCATGTCGTGCCTCGACGACTTGGACGACGTCACTTCTGAAGCGACTTCGCT
>SGPL01000440.1:0-27673 GCA_004802705.1 Bondarzewia mesenterica
TTTCGGAGCAGAATATTCTTCAACGATGTGCTAGGTGGATGGGAACTCGAATGCGGTGCTCGTTTTCTGAGCTCCGATCCAGCCATGCGGACGAAACTACTTTTTTGACACCGTTGTATCACTAATGCTGACGGACGACACAAAATTTACCTAGTCTCATCCTAATGCGGACAGAAGGCGCCAAAAAAAAGCACGGACGGATCGGCCAAAATATGGCAATTTTGGATGCAACATCTGACAGCATATGCAGGGGGCCTGCCCTGGCGGCCACCAGCGAAACGTGACAAAATGAGTGTCACATGAGATTTTGTCACGACTGACGCGTCCATCATCTGCAACTTGCAAGTCGCGTCGGGTTTACCCAACTGACATCTGTGCAGCTCATACACAAACATCGACTGCTACTCTTTGTTTCTGCTTTTATTCACTATGTCTTCATCCTCAAAGCCAGCTGAAACTACGCAGAAGGTCGAGGATGCTCAGCCGCATCTCGGAGTTCTTGAAGAGGATGACGAGTTTGAGGAGTTCCAGGTCCAAGGTGCCGTACAGACATGGCTTGTAGCATCAACCCTTTTGTTGACGTTGGTACCGTTATCGTCGTCTTGTTGTAGACTGGGATGATTCACAAACGGACCTCGCACATCTCGGCGGCGCCGCGCCTGGTGCTGCAAAGTCGGGTGGAGACAAGCTGTGGGAAGACAATTGGGATGATGACGACATTGAAGACGAATTCAGCGTTCAGTTGAGGTGTGTTTTGCGGCTTTGATAGCAATCTATACATGCTAAATATCGCTGCGGTGTGGTTAGAAACGAGTTGGCGAAGACGGGAAAGAGTAGCAGCGAGCCTCAGCCGATGCAACACTAGACAATACCTACATGGCTCGGCCGTCTCTGCCTTGATCCCACAATGCCACATTCGTTGTATTATATGTATCTTCATATGCCCTTTCATCGGATTGAATCTTCCCGCGCCAGCGGCAAGACTTTTGCCTTTTTCCTTCCTCTGCGTGTTTCAGGCTCGGTTTTCCCATCGCGGATCTCATTTCACAGGGTCCCATGCACACTCACAAAATCATGGCAGAACATCACATACATTCGTAACTGGTATCGTTAACGTCATTGGCTGAACAGCCCGCGCACCTGTTCGGTGCGACCACAAGAAAGGATATCAAGATAACAAAAATCACGCAACCACCACTAGAATCAAGCCATCATACAGCCGAAAAACAGACAGGGCGCACCGGTTCAAACTATCTTCGCGTCTGCCGTTTCCTTCTCTTCTGGCAGATCCTGGGACCATTCCTCGCTGGAACTACCCATGACGGAGGTATCCCATCCATGTGCATCAAGGTATGCGCGGAACTAAACAATATCAACAATCATGAACTGGGATCAAGAAAATGGGACCTCAAGGCCGCACCTCTTGGTCTTCCTTAAGCATGCCGTCTTGCGTGAGAGGTTTAATAGCAGTTAGTGTGATCAAAGCACTAAACACGGCAAGTGCTGGAAGATGAGTAATAGTGAACACATTTTCATGGGAGAAACATTGAGCAGGTACCAACCGCTAGCGATCCAGAAAGGTCCAGTATTGCCCTTGGTCGTGGTGTCGCCGCCGAAGTCGTTGATAATGGGAGGGAACGCTGTGAAAATACCACGTTTACAGTTACGATTTCCAGAAAGGAAAATGTGTACACATACCCCAAGTTCCGACGAACGCGCCGACTTTTCCGACAGCGGCCGCAATACCGTAGAATTGACCACGCACGGCAGTGGGACCGGTTTTAGCGGCTAACAGACCGAGACAGTTGCCAGGTCCTGGAAAGCATTTGAGGTCTTGTCGTGAGCATCTCCATCTGCGGGAAGTTGGGGGAAGAGTGGTGAGAAAGAATTGTTGCGCACCAACTTCTCCAAAGCTAAGGAATATGCCATATACAACCTGCACTCAGTTAAGATCAATAATAAGACTTGAACATGAGATGGGGATGCTCACAGCGAAAGCCCCGATGTGCCGAGTCAATCTGCAATTCATCAGGTTCAGGATGCAGCAGGAGTCAGGTGAGTTGTGGCACGGACTGCTTGTAAAGACCGCTCATGATAAAGCCAATGACGGCTTGACACAACAGGCCTGCGATCTGAAAGTGAATGAGCCAGTTAGAACGAACGCGGGTTGATGGAATGTTGCGTACCATCGTGTTCTTCGGACCAAGGTAATCTACAATGAATGCGCCTCCCACAGTTCCTATAGACGGGAAATCATGTAGGTGAGATAGTTGAAAGCGATCGACGATTGAGGTTTTGCTAGGGTACCTGGTATATAGAATAGGCTTGATTTGGGATGAATACCAGTATCAATTGCGAATTGAGATGGGGATTTACTTGATGACAACGTTCCATCCAAAGACGACGCTCAATGCGTCCGAGCCGTTAGTGATGCTAAAGTAGTGAAATTCAGTCTTCACAGGCTCTAGATGTCGCGCTAAAGAGCACATACTTGGAGACCACAGTGGAAGAGTATATCGAGAACTGTGAGCTCCATCAGAGCTAGATAAGTTTCACCCGTACTACTTTTAAACGTACTGGATACCTGCGGACCACTGAGGTTAGCAACATTTGGTCCCAGAAGGCTAACGGACACTCACACAATAAAATCGTAGATGAACCTGTGTAGACAAACTTTGAGGACCAGACATTGTTGAAGGCAGAAGCACGCACCAGGTAGCAGAGATAGCAGCTAAGCTCTTCCAATACCTCCTGATGATGAGTAAGTACGGAATCTTTGCGTTCTTCATTGAATCTTTTCTAAAACGGGTAGGCTCTTCCATGTTCAGACGCCAGATGAAGACGGCGACGGCGGGAATGACACCTAAGCCCAAGGATAGACGCCATACAGCACGGAGGTGATTTGGACCGAAACTACGCAGGGTCGAAATTTCAACATCTGATGAGAATACAGTGAGATGCTTACATCCAGTAGAGAACTAAAGGTACAAAGGCTGACACGACGAAGCCGAAGTCGATCATGGTGTCTAAAGAAAATGGAGATGAGAGCAGTCCAAGAACGAACGTCCAAACGTACTCGTCGCGAGCGCGAACCACCTGTGCTGAGCCTTCTTGTTGATTCCTTCCTCCTCAGACTGCTCAGATGCCGCAACAGATCCACAAGGGTACTCGGCGCCAACGCCGATACCAAGCAAGAACCTGCGTATTCGGGCGAATTGTTGATTGTAGAAACCGGGAATACACGTTTGTATAGGAACTGACCGACATGCACTGAGCATAGCCAACATACCACCGAAACTATGATGCGCGCCTGAACTTGCGGCGGAGAGGCCAGAGAAGAGAGCGACGATGCCAGTCGCGAGCATCTACACATAGCCTGAGCCAAATTCTCAGAGAGAATGCAGTAACATCTGCACGCACCATTCCGAATTTGCGTCCCACTTTATCAGACACATATCCGAAAACAAGCATTCCGACAACTGTGCCTGCAAAAGCGACGCTGCTCAGGGTTTTGCTGTAGTTGTGTGCGCTAACAGCCTCTTTGCCATAGATCCTGGTCAATACTAGCAGATATGTCAATTAATCCGGCACTCCATCTGAGTCTCGTAGAGGAAACACGGACGCGTATTTACTGAAAGGTAGCTGTCAGCATGATATTGGGGCGGAAACGAGACGTGGGGCGCACCACTGCCAATGACACCGTTCGCATAACCTTGAAAACCACCTCAGCATAAGTTGAGTTGGACGCGAAAAAGGACTGATGGAAATACCATCTGAGAAGAGTGCCGTCCCAGCACTAGGAAGAGACGAAGGTCAGTATCGAGAAGGTTGAGCACGCTCGAGCAACGTACGCGAAGATGAGGGAGACCTTGGACATGCGCGCCTTCACCGTCATGGTGTGTTCAAGCCTTTCGCGAGAGACTGGCCCGGTTGACGGAAGGTTGTAGGAGCGGCGTTCACTTGTACTCGCTCCACCTTATCTGCATGCCGTTATCGGTGGAAACTGCAGAAGTGTGGTAAGAAATGATGGATGATGTCGACCCTTGTGCGCTCGGATCTTCTCTCCATTCAATCGAAGCATGCGCTGCCTCTCTACCCAGTCATTGGTTAGGCAGTCAATCCAATGCTATCCACAGTGCACGTTTGTTTCGCAATTTTTGACAGTAGTTATTCTCGTTGCAAAACGTATGACGGTACAAGCAAAGGGGGACAGGTCGACGAATCGGTGACCGCAACCGGTGGCACCCAAATCGGGGTAGACCGGCCGTCCCAAATTGTCACGTACACCTGTCAGTTTTGATAAGCCTGTCAGAAGGACCCCCGATGCAGGCTCCTTCCCATCCGTCCTGGAGAGGGGGCGGAGTGTTAGGACAAGGGCGAGCAGGAGGGAACGAGGAACGAGTACTTAGGTCGGCAGATTTACCGCGCCAGGCGCCCCATCGGGAAGGTGCTCATGTAAGCAATCGACCCAATCGGGAAGGTGATGATGTCAGCGGTGGCGCGCGTGCGCGCGGCGGGGCGGCCGCTGCCGCCCCGGAGTGCTTGCCCGAAACGGGTGCCTCGGCCGGAATGTTCGTAGTCAGCGATTTGCTTCCGTGCCCGAGCTCGCGTGTCGGTGGCGCGTCCTGGGCACGAAAGAAGACCGTCGAGGCACGGGGCGAGCACCGATGGTGAGAACCGTTGAGCGGCCGCCACTGGAGGCATGGGGCGAGCACCGACGATGAGAACCGTTGAGCGGCCGCCACCGGAGATGGCCTCGGGGAGAGAGAACGTTACACACGAAACGCCGTGTCGGCGCGGCATGCGCTACCGCATGCATGCCTGTCGATTGCCTCATGCATCCTTTTATATGGTTCAAAACACCCCATTTTGCTGCCCTAAGGCCCATAAAAAATCTATTTCTTCAGGCCTTGCTCTCTCCTTGCTTTCTGCTGCAAGGCAGAGTGCTCAATGTTGAAATATCTGTTCGTATTTACTGTCCCTAGCAGAAATAAGTGAAATAAGTAGCACATTTACTGTAGCCGAGTAAATTTCGATCACCCCAGTAAATGCGGAGGCTGTGCACACTGCAAATTATGTGTGGGCGTGCAGCGGTGCGTGCTTCGCGCAAACAAAGACTTTAAATATTTCTCACAATGCCGTACCCCTAGAGGCATCTCTACCAGGTCCTCCAGTAGCTTCTGTAGTGCTTACCGTGGCTTCTCTATTTGCTGAGATTAGTAGCCCCACATCCGGGGGAGCCTTTCACACATGTGTCCATGTATGCACTCCTTTTCTTGTTGAGAGGCCCCTCAAAAAAGCCCAGGAGGCTGCTGTTGGGTAATAAAAATATTTCTAAATGTACCCGAGGTACTGTTGTCTACTGAACAGGTTTATGTGACTATATACATGAGGGAGAGCAAGAAAAATGAGTCAAAGGGATGAGCAACAGCAAATGCGTGGGATGCTTACCAAGCACCTCCCGCCACCGGAAGCGTGCGTTGGGGCTAGGGTTCGGCCATTTATCAAAATTTACCCAGCACGGTAAAGTTCGAGAAATAAAGTGACTTATATCAGCAGATTTACCGTGCCAGGTGCCCCATCGGGAAGGTGCTCATGTAAGCAATCGACCCAATCAGGAAGGTGATGATATCAGTGGTGGCGCTCGTGCACAGCGACTGCTGCTGCCCTGGAGCTTGCCCGAAATGGTGCCTCAGCCGGAATGTTCGTAGTAAGCAATTTGCTTCTGTGCTCGAGCTTGCATGTCGGTGGTGGGTCCTGGGTGTGAAAGAAGACCATCGAGGCATAGGGCGAGCACCAATGGTGAGAACTATTGAGTGGCCACTCCCAGAGATGGCCTTGGGGAGAATGTTACATACAAAATGCCATGTCGGCACGGTGTGCATGCCTGTCGATTGCCTCGTGCATCCCGTTTTGCTGCCTTAAGGCCCGTAAAAAATCTGTTTCTTCAGGCCTTGCTCTCTCTTTGCTTTCTGCTGTAAGGCAGAGTGCTCAATGTTAAGCTATCTGTTTATATTTACTGTCCCTAGCAGAAATAAGTGAAATAAGTAGCACATTTACTGTAGTTGAGTAAATTTCTTGTAGCTGAGTAAATTTCTTGGTAGCCGAGTAAATTTCAATCACCATTCGATCACCCCAGTAAATGCAGAGGCTATGCATGCTGCAAATTATGTATGGGCATGCAGTGGTGCACACTTCACACGAACAAAGGTTTTAAATATTTCTCATGATGCCGTACCCCTAGAGACATCTCTACCAGGTCCTCCAGTAGCTTCTGTAGTGCTTACCATGACTTCTTTATTTGCTGAGATCAGTAGCCCCACATTTGGGGGAGCCTTTCACACATGGGTCTATATATACACTCCTTTTATTATTGGGAGGCCCCTCAAAGAAGCCCTAGAGGCTGCTGTTGAATAACAAAAATATTTCTAAATGTACCCAAGGTACTGTTGTCTACTGAACAGGTCTATGTGGCTATAGACACGAGGGAGAGCAGGAAAAATGAGTTGAAGGGACGAGCAGTAGTAAATGCCGTGAGATGCTTATCAAGCACCTCTCACCACTACTGAAAGCGCGCGTTGGGGCTAGGGTTTGGTCATTTATCAAAATTTACCCAGCACAGTAAAGTTCGAGAAATAAATATACTTTAGTGTATGACTCAATAGATATGACTAATATGACTTTCCTTTTTTGTAACTTTTCAATTCAATCCACTAACCTCTCCAGGATAGATGGCATAAAACATTTGTAAACAACAGCTACTGTGACAGCCAACTGGATATAATGGGCAAGCACGAGAAAACAATTCAAAATTACTAATGTGAAATCATTTTAAATGATCTCAGTGAATTTGTCTCCTGCAACATGTGCAGAGACATACCTAGAACATTCTAAGGTAATGTTCCATGGAAATTTTTACAATTGAGATGAAAATGCATGTTTGAGCAGATAAACAGATGGCTGAAACAAAAAGCAGCACTAGTGTAAGTCGAACACTCAACCTCGCGTGGCAAAACAACAACTTGCAATCCATTCAGCTAAAAGGCCATAATATATATCTTCTACAAATACTCAAGAACTGATTCTACTGCTATTTTGAGACTACTTTGGTTTGAATAAAAAATACCATACACATAGAGTGTGGAATATTTACAGAGAGGGCCTAGAATTTTAGGGGTGCACAAAAATCTTTGTGAGAGAGGTTTGTTTAGAATAAAAGCTTCACTTTATCATGTTCTTAAACATCATGTAAGACATGGATTGTGATGATCTCAAAATAGCAGTAGAATTAGTTCTTGAGTATTTGTAGAAGATATATATTATGGCCTTTTAACTGAATAGATTGCAAGTTGTTATTTTGCCACGCGAGGTTGAGTGTTCGACTTGCACTAGTGCTGCTTTTTGTTTCAGCCACCTGTTCATCTGCTCTAACATGCATTTCTATCTCAATTATAAAAATTTCCATGGAACATTACCTCAAAATGTTCCAGGTATGTTTCTGCACATGTTGCAGGAGACAACTTCACTGAGATCATTTAAAATGATTCTGCATTAGTAATTTTAAATTGTTTCCTCATGCTTGCCCATTATATCTAATTGACTGTCACGGTGGCTGTTGTTTACAAATGTTTTATGCTAGTCATTCTGGAGAGGTTGATGGGTTAAATTAGGAAGTTACAGAAAAGAAAAGTTATATTAGTCATATCTATTGAGTCATACACTAAAGTACTCATTCTTCATTCCCTCTTGCTCACCCTTATCCTAACACTCCACCCCCTCTCTAGGACAGATGAGAAGGAGCCTGCTCCTGATGGCAGTTTAACTATAGTTGTAGCGGCTCAAGAGCTATCTGAGTTTGAATTGACTTAACTATGAACAAATAAAATATAACTCATGCAAATACCTATTCTGGGCAACTGCAGTGGTTACACATGAGTGCTTAAGCACTCAAAGGCCTGTTCTTCTTTGTATACAGCCCTAAGAATGTCCTAAAAATTTATGAATGCTTCATAAAATAATAAGTGATTACTCTGATAGATAATGCTTGCAAAAACAATTGCTAAATAGACAAAACAAAGCCTAAAGCACTACAAAACACACTATTCAATCTCCTACTACCGTCTAAGATGGTATGGCCAAACATGCATTTTCGGTGACCAAGATGGTGGAGCAGATCTCAGCTGAAGGCAGGGGATACACCGTCTGATACGAGTGGGCCGAGGATGGTCGGTGACTGATGGGAACGGTTGGGCCCAGCAGTATGCAGGGCTTGTCGGTGACTATTTGAGATGACTGGGCCCAGCAAACCAAATATATTGCCTAGGTGCTCGGCGATCATCTGAGATGGTTGGGCCCAGCATAATTAAATATAATGCTCAGGTTGCCGGTGAGCATCTGAGACAGTTCAGCCTAGCATAATAAAATGTAATGCTTGGCTTGTCAGTGAGCAACTGAGACAGCTGGGCCCAGCACAATAAAATATACTGCTCGAGTCTCAGCGAGTGTCTGAGATGGTTGGGCCTAGCACAATAAAATAGAGCGCTTGGGTCTTGATGAGCATCTGAGACAGTTGGGCCCAACATAATGAAATATAGTGGTCGGTTCACCAGTGAGCACCTGAGACAGTTGGGCCCAGCATAATGACATATACTGCTCGGGTCCTCAGCAAGTATCTCAGATGGTGGGGCCTAGCAAATCAAATATAGTGCAGAGCTCATCACCTATCATCTTACATGGCTGCACCCAGCACAATGAAATTTTAATTCCAATTTTTTTTACCTGTTGCTTTGTTTAAACCTGGGTCTTATTACATTTCTGTTCAGAAATTCAATATATTCACATGATCTACAACATCTAAGTCTCCCTCTTTTTCAATTTCTCCTGGAGTCTCTTCATATAATCCTCAAGCTTCAATTTCGCAAGGTTGGCCACTACCCTGCTCTCATCCTACAACTGATCCCTCTCAGCCTTGCTTGCCATGCTGGTCTGAGGCTGCCATGCCCATGCCATCACTGCTGAACCTGCTATGCCAAATGGCACCTTAATCGCCGGAGGCTACATGACATCAACAGAGAATACTACATCTCCAAATGAACGCACTCACTAAGTTACGAATAGCCACCAAATATGATGCCGGCAGATTAACAATTTAAATCCTGGATCTAGTCAACCACCATTCAGGGACATTTAGATCGATATCAATCTGCTGGGTTAACCTATGGCCATCGGCGAATGGGCTGATGCTAAAAAGCCCAACAGCATAGTTTCTTTGGTAAGATGTCACCCACTCTGCCGCCTCACTGATATTTGTGGAGATGGTGAAGGGATGGCCGGTGAGCTTGAGGTAACTGATGATGGTGGCAGCGGCATCCTACAGACAAGTGAGGGGAGGGGAATTTGAAGCCAGATATGCACCAACATACCACTTCAGCCTTGATGCCCATGAAGAAAAGGTCGTAGATAATTCTCGGCTTATTGTCAAGAAGGGACAGTGTGATGGAGATGAGATGTAAGGAGATTAAATTGAGGAGGCATTGACCGTAGGACATGGTGTGAACAAGGATGAAGGGGTGTAAGAAGGGTGCAGTTGAGGAAATGAATAGCAATTGTCAGGGACATCTTCACCAATGGCATGGGGAAACCTCAGCATCAGCAGCTGATCTCAATGATGGCAAGATGTCCTCGGTGATGGTGAGATGTCCTCGGTGACAGTGAGATGTCCTCAGCAACAGCAAGATATCCTCAGCAAAGGCAAGATATCCTCGGCGATGGCCTGTGATATTTGCATAGATAGCTACCATCACTCATTGGCCACCTATCCACTGATTTTGCCTCTCTCTTATTTGACTCCCCCTCATAGAAAACACCCTCGATATTAACTACAGCCTGAATGATAACATCAGCATCCCTGGTGATCACACTGCTTCACTATGGGATGCTTATGGTATCTATGTGCATAAGATGGTCATGCAATTCCCAGTGAACAGTGATGCTGATGATAAGCAGTGCTGGCACAACAGCATGATGCAAGAGCTCGTACAGTGACCACTTGAATCATTTTCACTGCCATTGCTGATTTTTCTCTAGACTAATTTTGCCACTGTTCTCAGCAGGCTCGAGCTCAGCAGTATCAGCGTCATTGCACTAGCGAACATCGAATCACTGTTTTGGCAGTACTTGAAGACTAGCAATGAGCTGCCAGTCCTGGTGGAGGTGCCATTACTAGAATTTGTTTTATATCCTGCTGTTCAAGCCATGTTGATTGAGCCGATATGGTGGGAGGGACAGCAACTGACCCCTTTTGTTCTGAACATGGCAGCCGAGAGTGTGGTGATCATCAGGAATATTATCGATTCGGTGAGTTAGTATAGACTGCATTTGCTCTCTGTGCTTTCATTCTGACACTCAGTCAGATGATTAAGATTGTATCCTACCCAGACATTATCCCTGAAGTTGAAAATGCCCTTGCTGCTGCTCGGCAGGCTCAGACACTGACTGAATCAGCGATTAAAGAGAAGCAGTTGGAGATTGAGTGGTTGGAAGAGGGGTCAAGAAGGCAATAGTTTATTTTGTGATTACAATGAGTCTAATGTCCACCATACTTGACCTTGCCAAATTTGCCGTCGGCCTGTATGCTGAACCTCTTCCATATGGCCTGCTGCTGAGCAGCATAAGCACGGTGGCTGGAGCATTCACCAACATCGATGCTCTCAATTAGAGTGCTCCAGAAGTTGGCCTTTATCTTGAAGGCTTACACCGACCACCGCATCTCCTCAGTGAGCAAAGTGACTTGCTCCTCCCATCGATCCCTGAGGGCTTTCACCTGGAGCCAATAAACTCTGTAAACTGGAAGGGGTCAGTCCACTGTTGGTGTCAGCATCAGTATTATATTTCAGGATTACTCACATTCTTCGATCCATCCCCTTTGCTCAGTGTCTTGCCGAACATCCATGTTCCAAAACCATGCCAGGCTCTCCTTCCAGTGCTTTAGCTTGCTCGGGTCTGAGATCGCCGTTCTCACCTTCAGATCTTTGGGATCCAAGTCCTTGTATATACTAAGGAGGTTATCATCAGCGCCGAGATTAGCCATCACTTGCTGACATGCCAAATAGATCTGGCCCTATTCCTGGACATTTCCCTCCAGGACATTTACATCATTCCAGGCTCGGGTCTTCTTCCTCTGACTGTTGGCCTACCTGACCGAGGTCTGAAAGAGGAAGGACTTGTGGCTGAGGTGGATGCGGATGTGATGGAGGGCGTCATTCACTTGACCCTTCCAGAGTTTCAGTTCCTGCTTTGCCAAAGCCTGCAGTCCAAGTTCCATGCACTTGTCTTTGTCGAAGGTCGATGGAAGTGACAGGCATATTTTCTTGGCAACCACACTTTTGGCCACTTCTTCTTCATCGGCATTCTTGCTGATGTTGTTAGCAGGACCAAGAGTGGCATCGGCATCATCCTTATCATCAGACATGGGATCCTGAATTTCATTGCCAAGAATGTCTTCCCATTCCTCGGCCTGTTCAATTTCCCCGATATAACGTATTGCTTCCTGATTGAATGTTGCAATCCTGCCAGAAAGTCATCAGTGAGCATCTTCAATCTTTAACAAAGCTTCAGCGGTACATCAGCAAGACAATCGACAGACTCAGGTGATCAGGGATAGCCTGTCAACTTGTGAGATGGGACTGGGATGAGAAACACTATAAATATACTGAGCCTTTTGGATCTTAATGCCAGGTCGTGAGTCAGACTGCCATTCCACGAAGAATTCCTAGGGCATTTTTCCTTTCTGCCTCAGTCAGTTGCAACTGGTAGGCTGCCTTGCCTAGCACTGTCCCAAGTTCAACGGTGAAAGACAAAGAGTGACAGCCAACTCACTTTTTGTCTTGCTGATATCATATATGTCAAGCCATTCTGGATGTGTTTGATAGCTGGCAGCGGCCACACCCTCCTGCTGTGTCCATTTGGTGAGGAGTCTGGCATCAGTTGCTGAAGTCAGCTCAGCAAATGCTTTTTCGCTATCAGCAAACGTAGCCTTCGCCTTCACATACTTCTTGCAAATCGATGGGACTGCAAAATAAATCAATACATTCAAGTCATAGTGTATAATGTAAAGGGAAAAACTCACTGATTCGGATCCATTTCTTCTAGTTGAAATCTGACATATGAGCATCTAGTATCTCTCGCCAATAAGAGGTGGCCATAGTCCGGGTGCTGCCCGAGATCTGGTTCAGAGGTGCCTAAAGGGTTTCTATAACCTCCCCATCCACCTGTGCCACCCCTTTGATGAATCTTGGATAGAACTGACAGAAACATTGGTCTTGATGGCCATAGATGTGCCACACACTGATGCCCTTCACAATCTCCAAGTCTTCTGGCATCATCAGGTACTGGCTCTCAGCGAACCATCGGTGAAGGTGGACCCCATATTGATACATGATGTCATACATAATGAGGGTTTGAGGAATGTCGCTAAGAGTTTTGAGGGCCCCACTAAGGGAATAATTCATGTTCATTTGCCTGCAATCCCAGTTAGTATCTCACTGAGATTGGCATCTGACCCCTCACCTCTCGCCCTTCTGAAAGTCAACCACCATATGGAGATAGAAGCAGCTATGCCTGGCATAGGCCGTGGCATTGATGCCGGTGGCCTCCAGGTTATGGTGGTCAGCATTGGCTTGATTGACTGCCCAGTGATTGCTACAAGTTGATATCTGTTCGGCCATCAGACCTCAGTGATGTCGCCGATCGGTGCATGCACTCACCTCTTTAGCCTCTTTAGCCTCCTCCAGGTGTTGTTTGTAAAGGGTGTCACCAACCATATATTGTGCTCCTTCAGTGAGCACACATCATCCCATGGATTTCTCATCTTTAAATGTTCTGCCGAGAAGTTCCCATCCATCACAAAGCCTCTCATATATTTCTACCTGTCACTGAAGGGGAACTATTTGAGGTTCAGTATCAGCTACTTGAAGGGAGCATGCTTACTGATCTGGATTAGTTTTCTAGTCCTTGGTGAGATTGAATCCTGGTTGAGGACAAGCTGAACAGAACAGAGCCAATTCCCCTAGACTGGGTGCAGTCACCGGCCAGTGACTGAACTCATGCTATTTCATGAACTTCAAATGATGCCATTGTTGAGACACTCTCAGCAGTTCTCGGTACCGGTCCTGGATGATAGTACATAGTCAGCAGAATATCATACTATCTGTCAGTCACTGAACACCCACCACAATGGTGTGAGGGAATGCACTGGTGGTCACTCAGCGAAGCTTGCTATAGAAGCTCATCGCCGTGATCTTACACTCTAGGTTGTCTACCAGGAAGTCATCCAGAACTTGGAAGGTGAATACCGTTCAGGGATCTTTGAAGCTCACTGGATACAGTCCCATGTCCAGCAGCTAGATGTCGGCTGTCAGTGAGCCCTGACACTGACATCGGCGAACACCGATTTGATGAATGCTGGAATGGTCCACCATAGTGATGATCAGTGAGCCATAGCTGTTGACCTTCGGAGCTCAGTTTTGACTATTATCTAGTATGAGGAAAACCTCATCTTCATTAGTTTCCCATTCATCCTCCATGCTGGTAATAACTTTTAGCCACTCTTTCCACATCGCCAGTTGAGTCTCATAGGAGGGACAGAGGTCTCCACCATGGCTGAGGTGAAGTCTGACACTAGCTTGTCGAAGCCATGCTGGTGAAAAATAAGATCTCATCCACTGCTCCACTCAGTGGAACGGCATTCAGCTATGGCTCTTCCTACAACATCTGGTGCATAAGATTGGCCAGCTAAAGCAGTTGAGATACCACCAGGTCCCTTTAACTGTGTGGCAAAGGCCACACTACCAGTCCTCCTGGGGGCATTCCATGGACAGCAAGTGGTCCAGGTATTCCCCAATTCTTAGGATCTAGTCTCGCATGTAGTCATTTTGACTCTATAACTTGGTCAGTCCATTTCTCGCCAATGGTTTTTGGCCTGGTGATATACCTTTCCCTTGCTTTTCTGAGGGACCCAGATGACTTCTGACACAACATCTATGTCATTATCGAGGTTATAGTCAAGGAGAGGGATGGGGGTCGATGGAGCCTTCATCGGCAAAGAAGGCCCCATGCCTTCATTGACTGGGATCTTTACAGTCCTGATGCCTCGACTGGTCTACTTCTCTCGATAGATGATAAACTGAATGGGGGGCTGAATGCATTTTCTCCTGCCAGACCCCATAGTATAGTAGATTGAAAAGAAGACAGTGAATTACAGAATGTTATATGCATCATTAGATAATTTTATTGACAAATAATATGCTAGTAAATGCAAGGCAATTTTGGTGATAATCTACAAGTAACTAGCATCAGTCGGCGTCAGCGTTGGCAAACCACCAGTGGTGATAGGACTGTTAAATTTGGCTATTTCCATCCATCCCACTGCCTTGATTCCCAGTCGCTCATGAACATTATCTCGCATAAAGAATGCGATACAAACCCTCTCACCATCCATCTCTAAGACTGGATGTGTGAAAACTCTTTCACAGAATCCTACCATCGTTCCAGAGTTGTATTTGAAACAAACACCAACACCGGGGAGCTCTATGATGGCATGTCGATATGGCCTGATGGTGGCAAGCAAATTATACTATTCATGCCTGGCTTGGCCATCATGGTGAGGGGGAGTCATTCTTTGTGCAATTATCAAGATGCCAGTGAAGACAGAAGGCTATCGGCGAGCGACCTCAGTGAGCGAGCCAATTTTGCTGAGCTTATAAATTGATTGGAGTCCACACTGATACTGGTAGGGATTGATGAGGCTCAAGATAGCGCTGAGGAGGGTGGATAATTCGGCGAATTCAGCAACCCATTGCTGACATCCTAGCTTGGAGTGTTTCTCGGTCAAGCTCGCCGATGGCTTTAACAGATGATCAAGTGACTGCCATTTCTTTAAGCACACTCTCTGATGGCGATAACTAAATACTCACATCATGGGCCTATTCAAACCACCTCAGTGACATTTCCACTGTGCTGGGAGCCATCTTGGTGTATTCCTTGGCAAGGTTGAAGAGGTTTGAATTACACCTCCAGTTACCTGCGGCCTTCGGCTAGCACATCAGTGAAAGCTTCACCATCACCTCCCAAATGATCCCCTTTAACACATTCAGTATCGGTCATGATTCCTATGCAAACACTTACTTGTCTTTTGAAGGTCAGGATTCTTGGCAAATACCATAGGCCGATGATGCTGTGTCAGTCCACCATCATCGCTGGCAATTTGTGAAGTGGTGAAGGGTCCTCATTCAGTAGTGGGTACCTTATTTCCAACATCACCTCGGCACCCTTACCGGGGTCACATTTTCCAGGGTGAACATGGTCAGCAAATCGCCGAAAATCCCAGTTCAGCATGACTGGAATCCATCAGCTATGACATTCTCAACAATACCAATTGAACTCACTCGGTGAGCCATACGCGGCGATGACAACATTGGTGATATTATCACACTCAAATAGCTGTTGGACTATAAGGATGATGTCACCATCCTCGGTGAGACTGACCCTCGTGCTCACCGACCGGACAGCTTGTCTTACAAGTCCTGCTCCAAGTACTTGGCAAATTGCTCCATTTGCCTCAGCATCCACTCCACAGGCTTCTCGGCACTTTGACTATTAGACATCATAGTCAGGGGAGTGTGATAGAAGTGAGGGGAATATAAATGGATGATGAGCTGGCCAACAATGATGGCCCTTGCCTTTATACTTTGGGCTGGCATCATCACTCGGCATCACGATCAGTGTCTGCTCGGTGAGTGCGAGAATTTATGGTTCAATGAGGGCTCAAATGGGCTACAACTCATTTTTATTCTTGTCAATTGATCATACAGTGAGCCTGACTGTTATGAGCATGGCAGGTGTGCAATCAGCTGCTTGTTGGGCTTGCAAGCTCACTCATGCCCAATGTGGCAACTGCACTGGTTGCAACACTGGGCCACTTGCACAATGTCATCTCTCATTCTCTCCACCACAATCCAAGGGGAGATTATGGAGCATGAGACATTGAGTTTAGCAATCACAGACAGTGATATCTTGCTTAACACCTAAAGATGCTGAGGGGTGAATGTCAGTGAGTGAAGTGAGTGAGGATAGGCATTGCAACTGCCAGTGGCTTGCCTTAACACTTTTGCATTTTACAAACACAAATCTGTTGTTGTGTTCTTCCATTGTCTGATATTAGGCAAATTTGTGTGTGAATAATTCATAGAACACTAATTTATAACCAACAATATGATATGAGCTAGACTGTTTTGAGTTTGAAGGTAGTGTGGTCAGGCATTGGACTTGAGAGATGCATTTCACCAGTTTGGCTGCATCTCACACATGTCAAGGTAAAGTCATTCCTTTCAATCCTAAAAATCAATGTATCTAGTGATGGGTTGGCAAACATGACATGGAGGCTTGTACTGAGAGAATAAAGTGCAGATGAATGCAGTGATCCATTGCCATGCTGTGTTTTGTTGCTGAGCAAGCATGTTCAGCTATAGAAAAGGTCTGTATGTATGAACTAATATTGTGGGTACTAGTCCATAGCCAAAACCTGACTTATGTGACTGAAGAACATTTTTTAGCAAGTAGACAGGGCTTTGACAAGACAGTTTCTTCACTGGGCACTACAGGCATACAAGAGCCATTGCCAATGTTGCTATTGATGCTATTGCTGCTGATGCCATGGCCAATGCTGCTGCCGGTGCTACCACCGATGCTACTCCTAGTGCTGCCACCAGTGCTGCCACTGGTGTTGCCACTAATCCTGCCACTGATGCTGCTGCTGATGCTGCCACCGATGCTGCCACTGGTGTTGCCACCAATGCTGCTGCAGGTGCTGCCACCGATGCTGCTGCTGACCTAGCTCTTGGTGCTTTGTCACTAACACCGAGGCACTCGGCAAAGTCACTGACAATGCACAGACTATTTCATGCTTTGACGGTAGTATTGGATATATAGATTAAAAATGTTACAACATGTCTGATGTAACAATAAGCACAGCATTTGACATATAAAGATGATGAGTGCTAGGCCGAGAGGATTGACATCTACCTTCTTCCATATTAAGTACTTCCATCAATCCACTCTAGAACAAATTACCTCCAATGGACAGCACGGCCTCCCCCTTCAACAACACAGAAATCAAGTTTCTGGAAGACAGATGAGAACAGTAGCAAGAGGTGGCGGTAAGAGTGCAGAAGGATTTAGAGAGGTCATGGGCATTCTTGATGATACAAGACAGGCCAAAGGAAGATATCCTGCCCCAACTCCTCAGGTGGGCGCAGTATGTCTCTAGCCTTTGGAAGGTCAATTAATTTGTCTCTTCAGCAATTAGGTCCTACTGACCACCCACAGTCAATGCACAAATACTTGTTATTAAAGCTTCTGAAGACAAACAAGAAGCAGAGAAAGGACAAGATTTCTTACATCTGGTGATAGACCCAACTGGAGGTCCTGAAGTTCATGAAAAGGAAGAACATCGAGGCCCACATCCTGGAGCATCACGGAGTGACACTGAAGGATTCCCGAGACTATATCTCCCACTACTAAGATGAAGTGAGGGTGGCGAGGGATTTAGTGAGCTTAGAGGACATGACGAAGTTCTAAGAGCTTGCCGAGAAGTGGAACGTGGTGCATCTGCCAGCTGAGAAACAAAGAGAGTGAGTAGGTTTCCCATTGCCAGTGATATAGTGATAGATATTTTTATAGGTTCATTGAGCATGCCAATCAATATGTGAAGGAGTTTGCCACCCAGATGTTCTAGCAACTAAACATGAGGTTATTTATTTTTTCGGTGACAATGCTGAAGGATGGCAAGCCAGTGTACACTTAGTGAGTTTGCCCTCAGCAGTGGTCTCAGTGATGGCTAACACCCACCAGTCCTGTCAGTCATGATTTCAATGAGGAGAATAGATCAACTTCATTCATGAATTCTCATCCGAATTAGAACACTGGTGACATTTTAAAGGAATGGGCAGAGTATATTAATGAGGTGTTTGGTGAGCATTCTGTGGACGATGTGTATGAGAGTAACTCTCATGTCTGTAACAGATACCACAGAAGTCAGAGAGGAGGCCAAGGAGAAAGTGAAGAAAAGGAAAAAGCTGATTTTAGAGTTGATGGCCACCGAGGACGGGAGGGTGATGTTGCCATCACCGGAGAAGGACAAGACCTTTGACCTGGAGCAGATGAAGGGCTTGGTGAGAGCGGTGATGACTACGGCATACAGTATGTTGAACTTAGACATCCTAGCATTCTTGTGTTTATAATATTATAGGAGCAGCGAGCAGACACGCAAAGGGATTAGTGCTATGGGAGGAGTTGAAGGAACAGCAAGGTGAGTACCTCACCAATGAGTACTTTCCTGATAACTTTATGGTCAAAGAGCCATCGAAGCTAGTTTGAGAAATGATCACCAAGCTGATGAACCACTGGTATGATCGGCAAGAGGACGGCAAGGCCCTGGTAGTGTTCAAGTTATATTGAGCATCAGACAGTGGGATTTGATCGGCAACATCGACTGTGACCAAGAAAGGAAAGCTGAGGAAGGGCAAAGCTCATGCATTAACATTGGCGTCGGCATCGGCATTGGCGTTGAGGTCAGCGAATGGTTCAGCCAAAGGAAAGGAAAAGGCTATCCCTGCCTCCAAAGAGATAAAGAAAAGCCCAGAGATAATGGAGAAGGCTGAGGAGAACTTTGAGGTTGAGCTTGAGTAGCTAATGGGGGATGACAGTGACAGTGATAGTGAGAATGAGGCAGAGGTCTCCCAGGCAGTCTCTGACAGATGGAAGACTGTGGTTGAGGAGTTGTTAGCTGACCCCTCGGCAATCAATCTGACCATCTTGCCAGCATCTACCTACACCCAGTGCAACATGGGCAAAATGAGCTTCCTGCTCAACTTCAGTGCCCAGATTGAGTACAGGATGATGTTGTCTGCTATCCTCCAGCATGAGGTATGATTGGTTAACCACCATAGTAGAATCAGTGCTGATTTTGACCCAGGATGGTCATCTGTTCATGGCTGCCAGCAATCTCCCTCCTTAATGCAACTGGAAGTATGATAGCCCATACCTCCCTGAGTCAGTGCATACCTCGATGGAAGATGAGGAGGTACTGATGATATGGCTCACCGAGAATCCATATCTCGGCAAAGATGGTGAGCTGCAGCTGAAGGAGAATCTGTGGCTCATCGTGCTCACCATCAGGATGCTGTTGAATGACAGCCACCAAGCTCAGTTCCATGAAGATCCTAGTGCCAATGCCGATGTGAATGCCAATGCCACTAGCAACATTCCACCATATGTGTTGACCACACAGCTGGACTTTTTGGCCTGCAACTTGCTCGCTGTCGAGGTGTCCAATCAGATCACTGAGGCCCTGCTGAAGCTACTTCAACAGGCCGAGGAAGCTGAGCTAGTGACTGTCGAACTAGAAGAGGCGGAGGAGATGAACTCTAAATTACAGAAGATGTTGTCAAAGTTTTATCTTTGAGAACACCTAGAGGTGGCTAAGATTGATGCCACCAGAGATAATGAGGTGAATTTATATTCATTGAATACAGCTTTGCATGCATTGACAAAAGACTTGAGTTGGAAACTGAACTCACAATTCTCGATACAAGGCCAGATATTTCAGTGGCCGAGGAGGCTAGGGTGACAACTGAACTGGCACCATCAGCATTGGCCAATGATAAGGACCAGGATATGACCCTCAGCAAGGCAGAGAAACAGGCCTCTGGTGAAGTATCGCTGAGCACACTGAAGGACATGGTCTTGGAACAGGTAAGTCACCTTGAGTACATTTATTTTATGTGTCATTCACATATAGTAGGAGGCTAGAGATGCCGAGGAGGAAGCCGAGGAGCATGACTCTCTCAGAGATGACACGCTGGAGGTTGCTGTTCCCTGAAAGAGGAAGCCATCAGCAAAAGCAATGGCGCAAGCTGAGAAATCCTCAGTGAAGCAGCAGAAGGCCATTGCTGATGAGTCTCATGTGAAGACCTCTGGTAGAAAGTTGAAGAATGACTCGGTGAACACTTCTAAAACACGTAACTATGTGAATGCAAAGGTAAGTCTTCATGAATTAGCTTATGAGATATATTGAGCATAATTTTAGGTGAACACAAAAGCATCAAGGCCGAAAGGGGGCCAGGAGCTGAGTCCACCGGGAATGCAAACTCGCTTGCGATCGGCGGCAAGCACTTCTAAGGCCAAAATGTAGGTGATGAACTGGAGATTAATTGCCTGTATACTAATATGCAAAATAGGTCACATCAGCGGTAGCGTATTGCTAATATGAGGTAGAGGCCAGTGTCGGGATGGCGATGATAACAGCGATGGCATTGTTTTGTTGTTTTATTAAAATTTGCCTTACTCAAAATGTCAAGCATTGAAGCAGTTCAAATTGTGTCTATTATACATACAAAAAAGAAAAACAAAACAGTCTGCTACATGTATATATAAAAAGAGGCATCAGCTCTGCCTATTGAGCTGATCCTCTGGCATTTGCTCACTAGCAGCCTCACCCTCGGCCTCACCACTGACACTGCTGTGGTCCATGTCCTCATCCGATGACTCTGGCTGGGGCTGGATCTGCCACCCATCCACTTGCACTAACTTTTGTTCAGGCCCAGTCGGCTGGGGCTGGGGCAGTGGTGATATAGGCAGTCTAGTTAGTGCTATTATTGATGACAGTGGGGGCAGGGGAGGTTGGGGAGAAGGGGCAGGAAGGAGAGGCGGGCCCACTGAGAGCCGATTCATCACTGTTGCCACCTTCACCAGTGGTGACTTCAGCGAGTCTGGGTATATGCCGATGCTGAGGGTGCCTGCTGTTGCTGGTGAGGGGCATTGAGGTCATTAGTGCGGATAGAAGGAGGGAGGAGGGTCATCCGATAGGGATTCGAATCGGCTTGATTATGGTTTCATCGGCATCGGAATGAAATATCGAGGAAGGGCGATGGGTATTTGGAAATATGAGACATGGACGATTCGAGCAAAGTGTGGGAGTCGTGGATCGCATGGCGCTCCTTTTTTCCTCGGCGAGCCGTCCGAGTCGTCCAGGGTCAGTGTTTGGTTGGTTGGTTGTTTGCTTACTCATCTGTGTGTGTATGGGTGAGTGGGTGAGGGCGTGTCTTTTGCGATACGTGGGTGCTGTTGGTCTATTGGCGCAAGGCATTCTTCATCTCGTTCCGCGGCGTGACGTTTGCGTTCAGATTGGGACGAGTGAAACGGACTTGGCATGGCGAAAGGAGGGAGAGCGCTTGCTCGTTCCCGTTGGCGGTAAGCTGACACCTTCGTGTGATTTGTAGACCAGTCGCGCGTGCGTTCGGTGGCGTGTAGGTTGCGCTTTCTTCCACGGGAATGGTGAGTAAGGATTTGTTCGCGCAGCTGCAAGCCGTGTCGGCCTTCGGTCACGCATCTTGTGCATTGGTGGGAAGTCAGGCGGACTCTCTTATCATCTTCACCTGCATCTTTGACGGTTGATAGAGCGCCAGGTGAGTGCGGGTTTCCTTGCCAGCTCTGATACAGCGGCTCACGCTGTCATCTTTACTGATCGGCGACCTTGATGTGACTTGCTTTTGCTCTCCATGACATCGTTCGGTTCTTCCTACGCCATACATCTTGAGCTACTCCACATGAATCCTCCGAACAAATCGACTATGGCCGCTTCCTTCATCCCCTGGAAATGGAAGGTTCGAATGTCGTCAGACAGTTGAATCCTGCGTATCATACCCGTATTCTTTATCAAAAACTTGTTCAGCCTCGGCGATCTTCGCATCTCCGTCTGATTTGTTTGACTGTCCGCGAGAGAGGCTCCGGGGTCCGCATATCTTCTGCACCTTGTTTGAGAATGGACTGACGACCGACTTTCAGAGGGAACAGGTGTCGATCCAGTATCTGCACCGTAAACCACTTTCTTATTATGATAGTCAGACGTCGCTAGTGGTTACTCGGCTTCTCGCCCTGGCGCTCGACTGAACACTTCAGGGACGCGCTCATCATTGCTATTCTTCTGCTTTCAACGGTCCAGCTGACAGAACGACCCTCCTGGATCAGGCTTCCTTGGGATTCCATCCTCTCGTACAGAGTACCTTCCCACGGTCCACTTTGTCCGTTTCCTCTTTATTTTCACTCGCCTTATCAACTTCCAATGAAATTCCCGCGCGCTTGCCGAAGTGTGTTCGTGAGAGGCATTCTGTGGATGCTTGCTCATTCATTTTACCTCTCATCGTAACCATCTCCGCCAGTTTGTGCATATAACCCACTCTTAAACGTGACTGGTTGACCCTTGGATGGATGACAGGATCTGGATACAAACATCGTGAGTTCTGCAGTTCTTTAATTGGAGGACATCGACTGGTAACCTTGGTCACACCAGATCTCACCAGACATACTTAAAGGGGTGGCTCAGCGAAACGCCGTGGAGTCATTCAAGCATCTGCTTGTGTCTCTGCGCAAAGGTGATGACTATATTTCGATGAGCTAAATTATCACCGTTCCAGCGTCATCTTGCATTCAAGACGGCGGCGTTTGCATCCTTGTCTCCCTTTTCTACCCACCGTACACAGATTTCTGGTGGCGATGGCATCTGAGGCCCATACTTCCCGTGATTTCTCCACCCCACCGCAAAATAGCTCTGACTATGACTATGATTTTACATTGAAGGTTGGCTATTGTAGTTCACGATCATAACATTAACCTCAGATTCAGGTGATGAAGAACGCTCGGTCCTTCTTCAGAATGCATAAATATACAGGATATCTCTATAACCGAGCCGCGACCATCAAGGCACTAATCGGACTCGTAAACCATGCTTTCATCGCCGTCCTCATCCCACACACGTGGTCCTTCAATGTCAATATCGCTCGGATAAGGTACGCTTGCAGCATCCCACAACGTCGCCCCATAATTACGCGCGAATGCTCTCTGGCGCTGTGTGCGTCCGAGATCATGTAGAGCGGGTAAGGTGGGGATGCAACAACAGGAAAAAAAAGAAGTAGAGGAATAGGAAAAGGAAAAGAATGGGGACTACGACGGGAAAAGCTAACGAAGTCCGTCAACGATGGATAATGGGTGGAAAATGTGTGGAAACGTACGTGGACTTGTGCTGTCCATGGATAAAGCTGACTGCGTCTTCGTCTCCAAGACATGGCCCAGATTATCAACCACGTTTGCAAGCAGAGCAAATGATTGTGGTCGTGCAGATGACGCGGGCAAGCTTAGGAAGAGGATGAGAGCAATCCCAATTCTGGTGAGAGCGTCTACGAATCTACTTTGAAACATGAATGCTATGTGCCACACTGTCGCTTTGACGTGGAGGGGAACGAAGGGGACAAGGCCACTGCATGGTACCTGCCAACATTTATAAGGGCCATGCATCTAAGTGACGTCTGGCATGAGTGCGTACCAGACTCGTTCTCGCCGCGGAAACGTTCAAACCTCGTGCAGATGGTAGGTACCAAAGGTACCCAAATATCTAGCCATTCCCCACTGTGCACAATTTCCGATTAGGGGAGGTATTTCCCCTTTTCATCTGTGCTGTAGGTTAGAGCTGCAAAAGACGACCGACGACCGAGAATCGGGCACCCAAGAAAGGAGTGCATCTGGCATCGACAACGGTGATGAGGAGAAATGAGAGAATGATGACAGAAGTACTGTCTGCAGAGACTCAGTGTCAAAGCCGGATGCTTTGAACTTATCCGCGTCGATACAGTAGTGCGACGCATTGTATATCTATTATCGCGTAATTAGTCATCACGGAACACTCCTTGACATATTTATAGTTGCCCACTAACACCCCACAGCCCACACACACCTGAAAAGTGTTTCCGGTCAGGCAATAGAGCGTGAGTAGTCTCAGACTCCCAGACAGTTACTGAGACCCAAGCCCCCACCAGTCACATTTGGCGCTTTATGTAAGAAGTTATGATGAACGAAGAAAGCTTCTTCCCTCTGCGTCAACTACATATGCGGCTCGATTTTCAGTATCAAGCCACCTCATAAGGCCCACAAGAAATCCCTACTCTGATGTTTGGAGGCTTTGGCTCCTTGAATTCTGTCGAGTCTGAGAAGCGTCAAGCTCTGAGAGATGCATACAAGACCATCAATGAGGCGCTAAATCCCCGCAATCCAATCCGCTCTACTGCGTTCTGTCAGTATCTTCTTGATCGAGCAAGGTGCTGTCTGACATTCCGAACAGGATATAGAAGCAGCACGCGCTATCGGTGGAGGTATGGGTGACATCTGAGGATCATATCCGCTCCTCCGTAACCGCCGTGCATTACCTCCCGACTCTTTTTTGCTATATATTGTACTTAAGTTTTGAATGCACAGTCAGACGGCTCCTCTCGGCTGGTTGGTTCCATTCTACAACTATGTCGTTACGCCGTCTGTTTGCCAGATGTGCCAGGTACAAACTCTATGGACGATCTGCGTCAGCGTTGCGCTCTGTTGGAGTCTCGCAGTCAATGTTTCACGGTGCAAGAAGCAAAAGTTCTCTCCTGGGGGTAGGCGAGTGATACGTGTTGGCCGTTTTTATAAGCGAGTACTTATTTTACTCATTTACCTTGATATTCGTAGTGACACCGAGTTGCTCGCATCGTGGGCTCAGGATATAGTCGAAAATCTTCTTTCCAATGGAGTCAGACAGGAGCATGTTCGTATTCTAGCTCAATTCTACGATAAATGCTGATTACCGGATTGATAGTGGGTATGCGAGACCCTGCCCAGAGTCTTCGACCTCATCGAGGATTTCAATGTAGAAAACGTGGATCAATCTTTGCTCAAGGCAAGTCCTATCACCACATCGTCTCCCTCTGCAATTCAGATACCGGAAACTTCCAGTCGTCTAGCCTTCCATCCCTCCAATCCGTCGTCTCCGCCCCCTGTATCCCCATCATCTCAAGCCCTGATTCCGTCCCCATTCGCTCTCGCGCTCGGGCGATTATTCAACGCTGCGCAAAGCCGCAAATAGCCGTTCTGGACTTGCCGATAGAGGGAGCGCACCTGAAAGGCGCAAACGGCAATCTCGTGTACCGTCTAGGAGAGGTCGCTGACACACTTAGCAGATCGGAGAGAAGTACTCAGAAGGGCGATGCGTATGAGGTTTCGCAAACGCTGGAGGTGTTTGAAGATTCGGGAATGCCCGAGTCAACCCTCGTAAGTGTCGCCTTCCCTGGAAACTATTTACTGACAAATATTATCAGCTCGATCCTGCCAAGTGACGAAGTGAAGAATGGGAAATGGCGGTGTTAGGACGACGTCTTCGCCCTTTTTAACGATTTTGGCTGAGATCTCGAAGATGAGGTCCCCTTCCATCTTCCGCGCTCCATCGGGTCGACTGGGTCGGAATTTTAGAAAAGCTCTCGCTCGAGCCTTTCCGCTTGTCACTTCGTCCTCTCTTCTGACCTCCAACGTCAAGTCATGATTGCCACTCCCGAAGACTTTTCTCAGCGCAAGTTCCACTATCTCGTCGTAGGCGGTGGCACCGCCGGTCTCGTCGTCGCTGCTCGGTGGGCTACAGCCAGCATATCCCGCTTTTTGGCTGACTTCCACCCCACAGACTTTCGGAAGATTCAGAAGTTCTCGTAGGAGTCATTGAAGTGGGAGAGTTCGTCCAGGACATGCCGCAAATCAACATCCCAGGTACGCCATCTCATGCCGACCGCGAAAGGCATGGCCGGGAGCGGAATCATGAACGAGCGCATCGACTGGTGTTTCACCTCCGTGCCGCAGGCCACGGCCAATGGTCGTGCCATCGACCAGCCCAGGTTCGTATCCTCCCTTCAGCCTGTCGAGTCGAATCGCTGACTGCTGCGACTCACAGGAAAGGTACTCGGCGGGTCTTTTGCGCTCAACTTACTCGTAGCGGGTAGGTACGCGCTTTTAATCAAGAACGCATTGTCTACTCAATGATATGTTCACGTTTCGAAGGGCTTCCGCCGAAGAGTATGACGGTATGTGTATATTTATCTCGTCACGGATCGAAATTCAGTGCCGTCCTGATATTCTCGAAAAGCCCTCAAAGCCGTCGGGAATCTCGGATGGAACTTGGACGGACTCCTCAAATACTTCAAGAAGGTCAGATTTCTCGTCTGCTGTGCGTACATTGTGCTAACGACTTGTGCATCTCTAGTCGGAAACTCTGCACTACCCTCTCGCCGACCTGAGGCGGCCCTCGCCACACAATACGAGATCGGCTGAGATCCCCGCTTTCACGGCTTCGACGGTCCTCTGCAGTTGACGTATCCCAGGTACGTCTGGGATCTTTACAAGCCATTGGTCCAGACGCTCGACCATTTGGGCGTCCCGAGCAACCCGGAACCGGTGCGTCGCCGTCCTTCATCTTGTCCATGGCGCGTTCACGAACATATTTGCGATTGAATCATTAGTCCGGCGGAAATAATGCTGGTTCGACGTTCATCGCCGGTTTTGTCGACCCCGTCCTCGCCACACGCAGCTACTCCACCACGGTCTGCTGATTTTATCTCCTGATTTGGCGTGCTTATGCTAAGGATCCGTGATAGGCTTACTATGATCCGAACCAGCAGCGCAAGAATCTGGTCGTATTAACTGAAACCCAGGCCACCCGAGTCTTGTTCGATTCTACCGCAAGCCCAGTCGTGGCGACGGGCGTGGAATATTTCGCGAACGGCTCAAAGAGCACCGCGCATGCCTCTCAGGAGGTCTTCTCTCCGCCGGTGAGCTTTTCTTGATACCGGGAAATACGATCCGCTGACTGAAATACGTCATTAAGCTCATTGCAAACTCCTCAACTTCTGGAGCTCTCGGGTTTTTCCATCCTTCTGGTGCTTTCATCGAACACAGCAACTCATGCTGTTCGCTCTGATTAGTTATTGGGGATGCAACGCTCCTTAAGAAATTCGGCATCCACACGGTCGTTGATCTTCCCGCCGTGGGAGAATTTTTTCGTTAGTCGTTCCTAAGCTACTCACACTCGGAAGTGCGCTGATGCAGCACTTACTCTTCTTTCAGAGGTAATGACATTCAGGCAGGGTGTGTTGATCAGGACTTCAGGACCACTGTTTCGTAGCCAGTACTTTCAAGACCACCAATGAATGGGCTACCTCCGATCTATTCAGAGACCCTGCTCTTCGCGCTAAGGAGATGGACCTGTAGTGAGTGCGCGTCTTCCCGCCAGTCAACCCGCTCACCGATCGACAATGCGTCCAGCGTAACGAAAAAAGAAGGCCGGTTCTCCTCCGCACACTCTGCTTATACCTTCCTCCCTCTGCGTACATTCTGCGACCCAAAGATGGTCCAGTCGATGAAGGCAGAGATTGCGAACGACCCGTTCTACACCACGACTTCTGGACTCCGCAAACAAATCGAATATCTCACCACATGTTTCGACAATCGCACATCCCCAAATTGAGTAGGCTTTCCGCTCAAGGGTATCGCTGTTGTGAAATCGTCTCATGAACCCGCACAATCCAGGATGATCCAGAACCCTCAGATGCGTCCCGACGGGGGTGTCGCCGAGCCAGGCAAGAAGTACCAGACGTTGATGGCGTGCAACTTGCACCCACTCTCGCGCGGCTCCGTGCACATCCAATCGCGTGACCCTCTTGCACAGCCCGCGATTGACCCCGGATACCTGCGCAACCCGCTCGACCTTGCGGTGCTC
>SGPL01000441.1:0-27663 GCA_004802705.1 Bondarzewia mesenterica
AGTTTTGTATATCACTATTGAGTAAACATGAGAGAGATAAACAATAGCCCCACCACTTTTGCAAAGAGTGGCATTAGGGCAGCACCAAGGTATAATTGTGAGTACACTTTTACCACCCTGCTTTAATACTTATGTGATGCTTGATAAAAAACCATGAGCTAGAAAACATCATGAGCATGCTAATTATTTGGCTTCAGGCTATATTTGAGTAAGGTATGTCTTCACATCCTTTAATTTCTACATTTTTCAATTTGAGGCCCCTTTGTCTTTTTGTACTATAGAGAGTAGTGCCTCTGCATTCTACAATGCTGTAGAGTTATGTATAAATAATGAAGTTATTTTTTTTCTCTTCACTAACTGACAGCTCTGTCAACTGTATCAATCTCAATCATAATCTTAAGTATTTATATGCCATGAATACTCCTATTACTCCTTCTTTACTACAACTGCCTAGCTTAGTACACAATATAAAGGGGTGTATTATTCATATTATAAGTATGATTATAATATAATATAATACAGCTAAACATTGACTTATTTGAAAAACCTTTCCTATATGGTTAGAAATCTCCATCCATTTAATGATGAAGATAATAAGATGGCTCTGATTAATTCAGAAGATAAATGAATGACTTTTGAAAAAGATAATATATTAACTGCTACCATCATTGATTATGTGGATCAGAGATAAAATTTGTTTCATTAACTTTACCTAAAGCATTCAAAGGTAAATTTATTTTATGGTTAATAGCATGCTGACTTTCTAAACTATGGCCTGATCTACCATAGGCTTATCATCTCATATTTAGGCTAGTCAACCCTATCTAAAGTTGACTAATTTTCTCAGAGTGTCTAAAGGTAAGTGCACAGACTTTACTCATACTACTGCACTTTTCAACCTTTAACAATCAAACCTATATACAGCTGCTGCACAGCCACCTTTAACTCTAAGAGGATCCCTTGATTTAGTTAGATGATTAGAAGATCTGCCCTCAACTAATATTAATGGGCAGATAGATGAAGCTAGTCAGAATTTCTCCCAAGGCTTAGGAAATAGTATGGGTTTCAGGATATTATTTTTAAACATTACTCATTAATCTTCATTACAGTCTCTCCTCCTTCAAATGGCACACTTTACATTTTGAATTATATGCAGTTGTTAAAATAGAGCATGGTCAAGGCAGTCATAAAGAGTATGAGTACATATTTTAAGAAATATTGTATNAATATTGATGATATATATTAGNCTAACTCAAAGGATGATAATAAANGAAAGATCAGTGAGAGAAAGTCATTGCACAGGAAGAGACCTCATGAATTATAAAAAACTGCATTAGATGTAAGTCCTTAAGTCAATATGAATATTATTTAATTGCTAATGAATATATACATAGNACACCTTCAGAGTTTATTTATATGCAAAAGGTATTTTGCTCAAGCTGAGATAATTGCTGCCTCTTATAGCAGATNAGAGCACTGTTGATATTTTTGAGGTCGAGAACAGTCTACCTCTAGATATCTCTGTTCTTCTGCTGAATTAAGAGGCATCTTTGATGTCTNTATAGAATTCAAAAGTTATTATTTTACTCACTTATGAATTTTTTGGTCAGATTAAGGAGGTNATNATTTACTTGTTATTAATAATTCTNAAATGATAACTATTAGGGCTTTCTCAATGCTATGTTAAAAAAGCTTGCATACACTCATTTAGATTATAGGCTTAAGGTTTCTGCATTATAGAGTGCAGAAGCACAAAAACTCATGAAAACTCATCAAAAATGATTATAGGTACAGCTGCACAAGTATGCTCAAAAATATGGGGTTCATTCTTTTGCTATTTTTGATATCTTATCTCAATTTGTGAGCAGATATATAAGTGGCATTTATAGATTATTAATTCNTAAGATGATCAAGAACATCTACAATGATAAGAAATCTAATATATTTATATGATGCAGGGCATTCAAAGAATGAGTGATGATGAGACAAAAAACTGAAGAGATTGAATGTCAGAGGTAGGTAAAATAGGTTCAACTTGTAGCTCTGAATTGGCTCTCTATCAGTATCTCTTTACTATAGNGCACTGTGGAGACATACAATGATGCTAAATGGACTTAGCCCCTCAAGTGTAACAACAAGCCTTACAATCATATTTTTGAAGCACTGGTAGCTGATGGTGTACGAGAGGCTATTGATNGCTTACCTTTTAATTTCTATAATATGATATAGTGGAGATCTTTTTTTAGAATAGGAGAAGAATCTTATAGANCTACAATCAGTAATCGAGATTTTTTCATTAGTATGTATTTTTTTCAGTTGAAGATCATCTCATCCTGATTGGTTAGTATAAAAGAAGTGAATATCAAAGGTGAATAAGGTTTGAGGGTATTGCTACTAGTCACAAGTCACTTAGGTANNTATAAATGTCATTNAAATTGTTGCAATTTTTATAATATGACTCATGAGGTCCTCATACATGAATTGAAGCAGTTNTGATAAAGTTAAAGCTCAGAAGTGCCTGTCTTTAAAAAGCCTATACTCATTATTTACTACTATCCTCTAAGTGTTACTCTCACTCTTTAATATCGAACATTGCTCTAACTGACATATATTTGAGGTNANTANCAGAGGGCTACCTTAGGAATGTTACTCCTACAGCCTCTATATACTCTATGTCCTCTACATTTTCTACTCTAGTATATGAATAGGCCCTTTAGCCTTTCAAAAATGAGGTTAGTCTATATCATATCACTTATCTTAAATTATGTATAATTTTANGAATATGAGCAGCTGACATCGAGGTTCCTTATCTCCCCTGAGCTAACTCATCACTGTCATGTTTTTGTTGATCTTCATTATTCNTGACTAGATCTTTGATGACCTTCATGGTGAAAGTCATTTTTATTGACAAGGTTGAAGAAGTGGCTATNAAAGTGAGTGTAAAAGTTGAGATTNAGATGACTGAACTATAGGGTAGAAAATTTGTAGAGCGCATCTATCAGCAGAATGCTATGGGTCAACAATATTTTTNTTTTATGTTGNAGTCCTCTGATGCAATGAAAATTGTTTTGTCAANGATAAAGGCAGATAACATTCANCTTATACTTTTTGATAAGTTTAAAAGATAGTGAGNATTATTTNATTATGATACTATACTCAAGTCCTCCTCAAAATTATTATCTTGTTCAGATTGCTATCTATAGTCTCCCACCTCATAATTATAATGAGTACAAGAGTCTTAAATTGTAGGCTCCTTTTTGTTATCTTCATCATTTATTACTGCTATTTACTTTCTTGCCCTTAATATTCATCACTGTCATTACTTATTCTNATTCATTCATTTATATTTATTACAGCTCAAAAATAGATTATTATCACTTGTCAACTAATTGATCAATTAGACAGCATGTTTATTTTNATTTTANAATATGAAACTCTAAAAACTAAAACTAGGTCAATAAAAAGAAAAGCTTTAGAATAGAAAGATATTGAAAGCAGATGAAGGTACATAANANAGCATAAAAACTGTAGAGGGTGTCGAAGGGAGTTAAAAAAAGTGAGTGTTGCCATATCTGGGTGTCANACTCATACTCTAAATAGAAGAGAAGAGGGGTCAGCTTGTNGTATCCTATAGGTATGCATATATGAATATAAAACTTCTTTATTATCTTGTTCTTCCACCTCCACCTCCTTTGTCTCTNCCTTCTTTGCCTNTACTTCTGCATCTGCCTCTGCCTTTTCTTTCTCATTCTCTTCCTCCTTATTATCTAAAAAACATAAAATACTCCACCTTTATACATTCTTACAATGCATCTATCTTTGCATTCTGAATCTAATCATAAAGCATGAAGCATGAGATGGGATATCCCATTGTCTTCCTAAAGTCCACAAATTCCTTGACTGAAAGGCTAGATAAACCCATGACTTTTACTATCTNAAGCATAAGCAAAAGAATAGAATNANGTANATGATCNTTATCATCAGTNGTGCTCACAGCACACTCCTAATCATCTGAGAGTAAGAGCATCTTCAAAAAGCTATAAGGCAACTTGCAAAAATTAAGCTCTAAATCTTTGAGCCACATNATTGACTTGATNAACTTATGCTAGGACATGGGCATGCACTCGAGTGTGACAATGAGCAGATGCCTCAAGTTCACAAGCTAAGGCTCAATTAAATCAACTTCAATAATCATCTCAATCAATGACATAAAATCCTGATCTGAGAGTTTGAGTTCAAGGAAGCAGACAGTAGAGATGGCCATATTATGAATGATAACATAGAGGAGATCCATGTTAAGATTAGTGAGGGAGAGATCTTAGAGTTTGAAGAGTGGGATAGAATCAGTGGACTATGAGCTAACCTCATGTGGCCCACTATAATGCAGTATGAGCCTCTCAANGGTGAAACACATATGTAAGATGGCTTCTCATTCAGGCCAAATTAGTCACATGCCCTCAATATGCAGCTTAAGTTTTAAGGTCCTGANGGCAGTGANATAAAGAGTGTGCTTGTGTAACTAGGCTAAGTTGATTTTAATGAATAAGAGGTCCTTGAGGCCAATNGCTGCTTTTTGTAAGACCTTGATAAGGAGCTTCACAATTTGAATAGTGAGGGTTTGCTAGTTTTTCATGTGCTAGAGTTGAACAATTTCAAAGTTAGGGACAAGACTGGTGGTGTNGAGTTGATTGTGTGTGCTTTACTTGCAAGTGAGGTCAGTGACCTTGAGGATGANAAAGTGTCAGCATTTGAAATGAGGATCAATAATGTCATAGTTGGGGTGAAACTCATATTCGTAAAGGGTGTGGCCTTTAANATAGTCANGCATNGTGATGATATCAATGAGAATGTCAATAAGCTTAATGTGAGAATGTTTNAAAAATTTAGTACTTTTTTCAAGATGAGAAGGCTTATGCATGCANGACATTTATCCATAGAGNAGGGGTGTTGAGAGCCACTTAGTGCCAGTGACAACAGACATGAGAGATTANGACTTTAAAGTTGAGAGCTGGTTNAATAANATCATGTTTGAAGGGATAGTCTAAGTTGACTGCANATTGGAAGCTAAAGATAAAGATATAAGAGAAGAGTTCTATAGGGAGAATATGTATGGAGGATGATCACTGTGGATAAGAGTAAAAAAAGTANAGNNTGAATGGNGAAGGAGGAGGAGAGAGGGAAAGATAACTTGAATAGCATTAGAGATNTATATAAGACCACTNTGGAAAGCCATATCTACATATAGAGCAAAGACATGAAGGAGACTATAGTAAAAATGAGTAGAATATGTACATTGAAAGTCAGAGAGTTTAAATAAAACATGTGCAGTGAGAGACTAAATTATGATGGATNAATGCAGAGGGTTTAATAGCAAGCAATGGATTATAAGAGCAGGTTAGTCATTGGCACTTCTGATTTTTGTGCCTATACTGCATCTACTCTATCTAATCACATTCATTTCTAACTTGAATGTTTGAACTTTTTGACATCAGATCAGCATATGCCATNTATCACTTTGCTCTGGAANATTCTAGTTNATACAGCTNAATCATCTGATTTGCATANCTGTCTGAAGCAAATGTAAATGAATACTNTATAACATTGGGTNGTGCTTATAATAAATACTACTGTTACTAACAAGAATACATTTCTCATATGCTAGAATAGACATTAACATTTGTGAGGTAAGGGCATAATTGCATTAATGATTGTACTAAAGTTTCTCTGTTAATATCATCTCCTTCCCTAATATTCACAACTTCAAGATTCAGAAACAGGGGTATCCAGTGCAAAAAAATAGCTAAAGAGATGAAGATATTAGTTGAGATTTGATAAAGCAGTATTTAAATCTTATCAACATGCTATCTTTAAATGGCTCCTTCTTATTATATTNCTTGATCTTCACAAGATGAACTCCACCAAAGAAACACTCTANATGANCTTCATCCATTCTAAAACTAAAGAGAAATGGGGCACTTTTTAATTCTTTAGGGAACCTAAACCCNAAAGTGTCGAGAGATNCACTGAGCTAGGCATTATAAAACTAAATAAACAGTGTTAGTATTCAAAATGATGATAACATGATTATCAAGTAAAATATGAACAGCATTAAGATTNCTTATCAAATNTTCATCCCTCAAGAGCTTATTAATATAAGAAGCTGGTGCCTTCAGAATCNAAAAGTTCTATAGCACAACTTGTCACTAGGGCACTAGATGAATCACTGTAAAGATACACTAATTAGTGAACTGTAAGGGTAAACTCTTGAGTACTGACAGCTACACCTCTACCCTTACCCCTTNAGACTTTTACCCCTCAACTCAAAGGTAGCCAAGGGTCAGGATATAATTGGGGGTCTCAGAGGTCTTGAAAGGTATTATATCCTCAAGAGTATTCAGTCAAGGNTATATAGAATGTACTGACATTAATTNAAGTATTCAGGTACAATATATTATAATTATTCTTTAGCAATGCTGGCCCAACCATCCTCAAGCTCCAGTTCTTCATTACCTTTTAGTTTAGGCATCAAAACTACTAGTTTGACATCTACATTCTTTACAAGGCCTTGTAAGCTCCATGATCCAAGGCATAAGAGTGCTTGCATTGACTGTGCAGAAAGATGATTGTGAATATGAGAGAGCAATAACCTTCCTCAGCTGAATGTGTATTCTACATCAATAAAAGTAGCTATATTTAAAAATATAAATCAGCTAATCAGAAAGATATAATACATAGACTATAANTTATTAGGAATAGTCAAGTAATCAAGTGTTATGCATGATAACTGGGGCCACTTTGAATGATATTCATGCTAATATTACAGTAGGTCTTGAACTGCCTCAATATTGATCTTGAGATATACATCTAGCTTATTGCTTAAAGCAGAATGCTTGAGTGGCTTGAGTGAGGGCATGTTGTTGAACATGTTTGNACTCTCAAATTGTNGTAAGTATCAGCAANGAGTTTNAATAAAGTGAAGTGACAATGTAGGATCAAGCATGAACATACCACATCAGAAGCATCAGCAGAAACTTGGCTCACATTATCATNGCTNCTGTTCTCAATTACTATTAAGGCATATGAACATGCATACTCCTTNTGAATGGCCTTCTNTACATTGTCAATCNACTTTTGCTCCCATTTGGCCTCTATAAAGTAATTCAGTTTATATTGAGGGTAAAGAACTGTCGTGAGATTTGAAAGCTATCAGTAATCATCAGGTGGAGAGCCTGAATAAATGTACTCATAGTGATGTGATAAATAACAGATATATCAATCAGCTTGTAATATCAATTCAGAGTTCTTTTTANTANAACAAAAGATGTATGAATAGTTANATTGTATGTGTAATGCTTCAAGGAATTAGTAGCCANTGATTGATCAATNAGATCCATAATGGGGATGATATTGGCAAGATTAGGGGTACCTCATGAGAAAAACATTGTTGCATGTTTGAGAATCTGAAGGTGCACCCAACNCAAAAAATCAGCTAGATATTAGACANAATTTAACTAGATATGTACCTTCAAGACATCTTGNAGCTNTTCTATGATGTCCCACTCTCCCTCTGTGAGCTCAAAAGCTCATAAGTCNATATTGCNATCAGCTGTAAGTTAGTCTAGCACACAGNGGTACTCAAGCGCAAAGTTCAACATGTTCAATATTAAATTTCACCAAGTGGCAACATCTTNTGGCATGAGCTTTGCCTTAAGTTTTAATTCATTGAGGGTTTNGTACNAGCATGGCAGTATTTTTATAGTAGAATGAATAATCTTGAAGGTGAGGTGATGAAGCTGAGTGATTAAAGTTGGTGGAAATTCAAACTNTAAATANGCAGCTATGCTCAGTATACACACATCTTGACCAGCACAAGCTAGATAGGTGCAATGCTGTCTTTCAGCTTATCATGCTCAATNTCTGACATACTTTCCATTTTGTCTACCAACNCATCTATATCATCAATTTTATCACTGCTTGATANTGACTNANTCTTTTCTTGAATCACTACTTCTTCNATCTCCAAATCATCAGCTAGCTCTCAAATTAGCTCGTGCACATNATCGAGCATCACATTGCTCAGTTCTTGCCNAGAAGGTACATCAAATTGCTTTAGGAGGNACTTTGTGATGAGATTGATGATGTGNAGGAAANATTGAGTGNAGCTTTTTTTTGCTAGAAAATNATGCGAGGAGTGTCTGCAANTTGNTAATTATCTTGTTATTATTCAAGGCATTGTCACANGTGATGCTGAGGATTTGCAGCAAGAAGATAAGTGTCTAACCTCATTTGCATGCCATAATACNAATCTTCTCTTTTATTNTAAAATCTTCTAGGATTGCTGCAAAAACNNTTGCGAGTTTCTCCCTGCTGTGCAAGTGGACAATGTTTGATGCTTGATCAATAAANCAGGTGTCATGAACAATAGTATTATGTAACTTTTTCTTTTCNTTTTATGGACNCATCANATTACCCTTCNNAATGAGGCAGTCTGGCTAACTGCAACCACTTTACCTCTACCAGCCCTTTTACTCCNATGCCCTATATGATTATATAAGCTAGTCCATGTGCNNCAGCAGGGCTATATATATACTGCAACCANACTTNTGCTTACTTAGCTTGATCTCTTTCATCTACCTTTATAACTCGATAGAACNACTGCAATANNATATAGNGTTAGAGTNCCTACCTTTGCTACCTNTTATCCTGCTTGACNTAGCNAGCAGCTAGTGTCCTGAAATCCTCTTAAAGCTCTAATAAGGCATGACTAGGCTGAGCACACAGGCAAAGCTACANAAACCTAANNNAATTGACAACTAGATCAAGCTCTCCCAAATAAACTAAAACTNGAANAGCAGGTTATTGATCTGTCACATTGCACTTGAGGGTCTAATAAACTCAAGCAGTAGAAAGTCCAAGGTAGCTAATCTTCAGAGAAGCACCAAAGAGCACTGGAGTGATGGCAGATAGTAANGTCATCAGTGTAGANAGTGCAAGCACCTGTAGTTCANCATAGCTTCTAGGAGCATGCTACTAGATNGAGTCNATATCCCCTNAGGAGGAAGATACAGCTCATCTTTAAGAAGCTATCTCTCTCAAACAAACTCTGACACCCACAAAGGTAAAAAAAAAAGCCTATCTTCCCCATCTACTATGATACTCAATAATGTTCNTGGATATTCAAGAAAANAGGAGACCCACTACTAGTAGAAATCTTAGGAGGAACTAAGGAGNAACCTCCNCATCTTCAGTAGCACTTCACNCAGAAAACTGAAGGAACATACCACCAAGGTCCTCTAGACCCAGCAGCCCACCAATACTTGCNCCANAAAGGAGTATCCATCAAGAACTCCAAAACAATTTAATGAANGTAGGCCTCACCCCACTGCCTGAACTAANNGAAGGTCCACCTANACCACTGCTACCTCTATCCAGCTAAANAAACTCTCCACTAAATCATCTACAACCCCANACNCCAAACCTGCTCNCAACTAACCCACCACNACTGCNGCCTCCATCTCCATCANACGGCATGTCCACTNCACTATTATCNAATAAGTTGGGTCTNAAAGTAAAGACACCGACTCTGTTCAATGATAAAANNGAGANCTCGAGGCTGTTCCTCCTGGAGTGTAAAATATACTTCAGGGCGAAGCCCAAAGAATTCCAAGATNATGCTNGNGCATTAGATAAANAGTGTAAAGTTCTCTTTGCACTCTCGTATCTTAAAGNTAGGATGACAGAAACATNGAAATGCCTCTAGATCAAAGAATATGAAANGGTCAATAATTATTGGCTATGAAAAACATTCGAGAATGCTTTTATATCCCAGTTCAGTGATGCCAACATTGTGGCAAATGCTAGAATAAAGCTGGATTAGATCAGGCAGGGGAAGCAGATGGCAGATAATTTTATCGCAAACTTCAGAAACATTGCCTCAAAGTCAAAAATTAAAGAGGATGCAGCATTGATTGAGTACTTCATGAAAGCACTCAACCAATCGATTGTCAAAGAAGTGTACAGGATGGACCCCTTGCTCACCTTAATAGTGGACTGGTACAAACATGCCACTCAAGTAGACAACTAATGGCACAAGCTGCAGTCTTTCTTAGGTAGGCCAAGCATGGGTCCCAAACTAGACTGGAGACCCAAGGCTCAAAAAACCCATGACTCTAATGCTATGGACATTGACAGAGAGAAAGGAAAGGGATACATTCATGCCACTAACACCCTTTTGAATGAAGACAAAGAGCATTATATGAGGGAAGGACACTGCTTTAGGTGTGATAAGACTGGACACTGCTCTAGAGAGTGCCCACAGAAGGACACCCATGCAAGAGCTACAATAGAAGGAGAAGGGAGCAATGAGAAGAATTTGACCATGGATGAACTATGAAAAGTTATTAGAAAGCTTTTACTGGAGGAATGAGAGGCTCTGGCAGCCTCTAGTAATGAGAAGGGGAAGAAAGAGGATTTTTAACGAGTCTAGAGTTTATGAAGTGGCTCTAGATGAAGGGTTGTTATAACGACTCTATATTTGTAAAATCTACAAAAAGCAAACAATCAGAAATTGTTACTTGAATCTCTCAGAACAGCCAAAGTGTCAAAATAAAAGCAATGATAGATAGTGGGGTGATAGGAAGGTTCATTCACTGGAAAGCCGTAGAAAAACATGACTTGCAAACTACTAAGTTGCATTAAGAAATCAAGATTCATAATGTCGACAATACAGAAAACATCTTGGAGTGAATCAAGGAATTTATGACTCTCGAAATGTGAATTGAAGAACATGTCAAAACTACCAAGTTATATGTATCTGATATTGAAGATGATGAAATCATTCTTAGTCTGCCCTCACTGCACACCCATAACCCTATCATTGACTGGTGAAATGAAAAGGTCCATTTCCAAAACTGCCCATGGTAGTGTTGGAAGAAGAAGTGCAATTGGAAATACAAACAAGTTCTTCGAAAACTCCTCAGTCAGTGTGATAGACGAGAAAAGATAGAAGTAGTGTCTATCTCACAAAAGTTGGCAGAAGAAGCAAGAAAGAACAAAATAAAAAAATCAATCAAAGAATCGATCCCTGCTCACTACTTAGCATACCGATGAGTGTTTGAAGAAGAGGCATCCCAACAATTCTCACCCCCTCGTACATGGGACCATAAAATCAAGTTGAAACCTGATGCACCTAATGAAATTTCTATAAAAATAATCCCCCTCTCAAGAGATGAGCAAGGGGAACTCGACAGGTTCTTAGAGGAATATTTGCAAAGAGAAATGATAAGGACATCTAAATCTCCCTATGCCTCACTATTCTTCTTTGTCAAAAAGAAGGATGAAAAGCTTCAAACAGTACAGGACTACTGGAAGCTAAACGAGCACACTATCAAGAACTGATACCCTCTTCTATTGAGCTTGAATATTATAGGGGGTCTAAAGGACAAACACATCTTCACTAAGATGGATGTCCACTGGGGATATAATAACATCTGCATCAAAGAAGGCGACTAAAAAAAAGGCAGCCTTTCTCACTAATTGGGGCCTATTCAAACTAATGGTCATGTTTTTTGGTCTAACCAACTCACTGGCAACTTTTCAAACAATGATGAATGAGCTATTTAAGGACCTCATTGCAATGGGTGAAGTGATCATTTACATGGATGACATTCTCGTAGCAACTATCTACATAGAAAGGCACCATGAACTTATAAATGAAGTACTCCGTCGACTTGCAGAAAATGACCTATTCTTTAAACCAGAGAAATGTACATTCAAGGTTGACACAGTGGATTACTTAGGCTTCATTATCTCCTATGATAGGCTAGAGATGAACCCAGTTAAGATTAAGAGGCTATCTAACTGGCCCGCACTGCAAAGGGACAAGGATGTGTGCTCATTCCTAGGCTTCAGAAACTTCTACTGCCAATTCATAAAGGAATATGCTCAGTTGGCGCAACCCCTGCATGACCTCACAAAAAAGGATACCAAATGGCATTGGAATGAATCACAGCAGATAGCCTTTGATGCACTGAAGAAGGCCTTCATATCCACACTAGTGTTGGTCCAACCAGACACCACAAAACCATTTAGGGTTGATACTGATGCATCACTCACGATGACGGGGGGAATTCTATTGCAGAAGGGCAGGGATAGACAGTGGCACCCATGCACTTACCTCTCAAAAGGATTCTCCCCCACCGAATGAAACTATGATATATATGACCGAGAACTACTAGTGATCATTCAGGCCTTTGAAGCATAGCGACACTTTCTAGAAGGGTCAGAATACACCATTGAGGTCCACTCTGATCACAAAAACTTGACATTTTACAAAGATGCCAGGAAGCTGAACTGGAGGCAGGCGTAATGGACACTGTTCCTGACCTACTTCAACTTCGAGATATATCATATAAAAGGAACAAAGTGTGTGCCAGATGGTCTGTCTCATCGGCCTAACTTTGACAATGAGAAGAATGACAATGAGGAATGAATCCTTCTTAGCCAAACCCTATTCACTAAAATGCTCGCAATGGAAGATGACATGATAGAAGAATCCCTGAAGGATCACATTCATAGTTCAAAAGACATAGATGATGAGATTGCCTTAGCCTTAGAGCTCATAAAGAAAGTAGGGCCAAGGTCGATGACAAGAGGGATAGAAGAATAGAATGTTGAAGATGGCTTAATCTTATTCTAAGGACATATTCATGTCCCCAAAGACCAAGAACTTCGACAAGAAATTTTATAGCAACATCATGACCTACCTGCTATGGGACACCCGGGTGAATGGAAAATAGTAAAATGTGTACAGCAAGAATTCTGGTGGCCAGGAATGACAGTGTTCATAAATAAATACGCCAAAGGTTATTCTACATGCTAAACATCAAAGAATTAATCAAATTGACCTAGAATCCCCCTTATTTTTATTAAAGTCAACATACATGCTCTCCCTTTCTAAGTAGTCTCTATGAACTTCATCACGGATCTTCCACAGTCAAAAGGATTTGACTCAATAGCTGTCTTTGTAGATCATGATATATCAAAAGGAGTAGTCTTCATGCCTTACTACAAGACAATAACAGTAGAAGGGATGGCAGACCTCTACTACAACTATGTCTAGAAACATTATAGCCTACCCAGAAGGGTGATATCAGATCAGGGCCCACAGTATGCCTCAAAGGTTATAAGGAAACTCTGCATAAAACTTGGGATAAAATAGGCTATGTCTACGGCCTACCACATACAATCAGATGGACAAACTAAATGGATGAACCAATCCCTGGAGCAATTTTTGCACATTTTCTGCAATTTTTAAAGTGATAATTGGGCAAAATTACTACCATTCACTGAGTTTGCCCACAACTTGACTGCCCATTCATCGACAAAAAAACGTCCATTCGAGCTGATCATGAGATATATACTATGGGCACTACCAGAAGTATTGAAAGATGCTACGATTTCTTCAGTTTCTCAGAGGCTGAAGTGACTGGAAGGGATCCAAAAGGACACTATCACATCTCACAACCTAGCAGCACAAGTTATAGCACGAAAGGGATCAAAAAAGGGCTAAGAGTATAAGAAGAGGGATGAAGTATGGCTAGAAGCAAAGAACCTTGCCACTACACATCCCTCAGTGAAACTGGCCCCTCACTGATATGGCCCTTTTGAGGTAACAGATGTGCCATCTCAGGTGAATGTTTGACTAAAACTCCTGAATGCATGGAAAATACATCTGGTGTTTCACCTATCTCTGATCACACCATTTGTTAAGACCCAAGCACATAGACTCAACTTCAAAAGACTAGACCCACTTGATCTCATAGATAACAAAGAAGCATATGAGGTCAAAAAGCTATTAGACTCCAGAATGTTCTATGGGAATCTACAGTATTTAGTCCAATGAAAGGGCTACTTGCCCACGGATGATGAATGGATGTTCTGAGAAGACCTCGAAGAAGACATGGAAGATGCACAGCATCATTATTGGCACGTACAATCTCCATCTCCATCATTGAATTCAATTAACCCATGACAATCTCCTCCTTAGGAACCATGAAGGCTCTTGGTCGTGGAATATGTAGATAGAAGTATACGCAGGATCCTTCGTAAGGGAATGATTGGCGGGCAAAGGTGAAGGGGCACCGCATCGTGTTCTTCATGATGTGGTTATACTGTGATGATACCTCGGAAAACTTATCTAAGAAGTAGAACGAGCATAATTCTTTCTTGTGGATGCCAGTCGGACTGCCTAGATCGATGGCACAGCAACAATATAATGTTCATTTCTTATCAACTTCAAATATAGCTCCGCTGCTCGAAATGCTAGACGGAATTGTATCGCAGCTGGAGAACGTTGAGTATGTTATGTTCGGAGAGCTTCACCTAATTTGATTTAATAGGGATGCTCAGCGTGATGGCATCTGGGCATGGGATGTCGCCTCGCAAGAGCTAGTTTTGGTGATACCAGCAGTCCTCGCACTTTTAGGAGACAATCTAATGCAGAGTGAACTGGCTTGTCATATTGGCTTGCGGGGGAAGTTTTTTTGTTGCTGCTGCTGGGTTAAAGGCCGAGATGCAGAAGATGAAATTGGTGCTCTGCCTGATATGGTGCCGCCTGCAGGTCATCCTCTTGCTGATTATCTGGGCACTGAATACGCTGATCCGACAAATGCTTCAGATGATTCTACTATGGCTGGGTCTTCAGTTGCTTCATCTGCTCCTACGTCGTCTGCTGCTCTATCTTTTGCTACTTTCGAACGGTCTACTCCTGTGAATACCGCTGCAATGACTCCAAAAAAGAAGAGGCAAGAGACGCTTCAGCAACTTGTAGATCGTGCGAAGCATTTTCTTGGGGTGTGTCCTGCTTACCTTCTTATATACTTATATCTGATGCACATTCTCTGTCAAGCCAATCACTTGGAGAGAGAAGGACGATACGAAGAAGAAACTCCAGTCTATTTTTAAGACTGCAACTACTGCTGGCAAAATGACCGAGGCTAGCAAACTCCAAACTGAGTTTGGAATGAAGGATACGTTCCAGTCTTCCTTCATGAATCGTATTTTCGAACTTGGACAAAAGTTGCGAGGCTCGCATGATGAAAAGCAAGCAGTGATTGATGATCTGGTCAGCACATTCCCGAAAGATACTTTGAGCCCTGTTTGGTGAATCAAAGGTACTTGCGCATTGAATATTTTTACGATGAAGACTAAATAATATATATATTTTAGATATAAATCCACACCGAGATACTCTTGTCGAGATTCTGCATGTCGTGTTACTTGGATTTGTGAAGTATTTTTGGCGTGATGCGATATCACATCTGAATGCTGAAGAGAAGTCATGTCTTGCAACTCGGCTGTCTTCGCTGGATGTATCAGGACTCGATATCTCACCGCTGATTGGGCCAACATTGGTTCAATATGCCGACTCCCTTACAGGTCGTGATTTTTGCACTATTGCACAAGCCACACCATTTATTAACAGACCTTCGAAGTCCCTGCACGTCAATTTGCCCTCTCCTTTCCACAGATGATTGAGACTTATAGAGTTGATAATCTCTTTTTTTTATACCTTCAAAGACTTCCATAGAAAACACCCACATGCGATAAGCCTCACATCACCTCCGACCTTATTATCCAATCGTCGAGGATGATGAAGACTATAAAAAAGGGGGCAAAATCTCCCTTTTTCCCTAGTTCTCTACAGTTCTATGATCACCCTCCTTCTACACCTAGCAAGCTTTCAACTGGTACTTGCCATATCAACTTTGATTTTTCTGATATGTCATTCCTTATTAACACTCAAACCCCTTCATTAGCCTCTCCCACTCTCAGCCCACAGGTGACACTATCACTCATACAATACACCACCCTAGAAGAACAAGAATACCTCGATGAAGCACTTCTCAAGGGGATAAGAATGAACACATGAATGTATATCTCACCCCTCACCCCCAACTCTCACAACAGCAATGACATCAAAGAAGAAATGCAAGAATAGGCAGAATGAGACCTAATCCTCTTAGAAGAGGCAGACAAGATCTTTGAGATCTTGGAGGCTCTGGAAGAAGATGGCCACAGACAGGCTAGGATGACTGCATAGGAAAGAGAGGATCACTGAGAAGGAACCCGACAGGTGATCCTGAAAGGACTAGTGGAGGCTGGATGAGAGGTGAACCAATAAGAGGAAGTAAGGAGGGCCTTTGTGGCCTTGACAGTGGAAAGAGCAAGAGAGAATGCACTGAGTCTATAAAAGGAGCTGACAAGGGCCTGGGAGGACATAGAGGAAGTGATCAACTAGATCAAAAATAATTCTTTTCTCACAAGAGTGTCCATCCCTCGCTCTCTCTCCTCTCAAATTGACCAAGACATCTCTTTCCTCACTGGGACTCCACCTCATGCAAATGCATCAGTAAACACTTCCCCTGCACCAATGAGCCCTGTATCTGCCACCACCTACACAAACCTGCCCTACCTCATGATGCCATTGCCCGAACTACTCCACACACCTTCCTTTATCGAAAGACTAGACTTGCCTATAATCATCACTAAGACAGAGCAGACACCAGATGGGGTGATCTGCTATGGACACCCCACCACTGCTCTGCTAGTACACACCCCTCCTCTCTTCATAGACTATACCATTGGGATTAAGATAGAGTTCTATGCTGCCATTATGTCCTTAGAAAAATATGCATGAATAGAAGGAGCCCTACAGCAGGTAGGAGAACCCAACCTGACTGTGGACATCCACCACTACTGTACACTAACCCTCGACATTGAGGAGGAGCACTGCACCATTGCCTTGCATGAATGCTGCCAGTCCCAATTCACCATCAAGAGATGGGACATCGTGGCATGACTCCAGGCAGCAGATACAAGTGTTAGATTAGAACCTCTGGTCGCTAACTCGCTCCTTGCCCAGATGGTTCCTCCTCACCTTCTGGACTAAGCAAGGCACTTGGATGCAGAAGAAGCTGCCAGATGACTGAGAGGTGGGGAAAGAAAAGGATACATAAAGCCACAGATCATGAAGATACCTGCTAGATCTTCATCGCAAATAGCAAAAAGGGGAGTGGAGAGACCTCATAGCAGGCCGAGTAGGGTGAAGAGGTGTTACATCTATGACTCGCCCTCACATCTTACCAAGGCATGCTCCAAGAAGGACAAAGGGTGCATATTTTCCCCCCATAATGATAACACTAACCATGAAGATGACATGGGTGGACCAGACACTCTCTACTATGATGCTGACTATACAGCTGACCTCGATCACTATGGCTACACCACTGACTAGAAGTCCTATTGAGGGCAACAGGAGCGCAGTGAGGGGATAGTTGTCATGAATGATAGTATTATATAACTTTTCTTTTTCCTTTTATAGATGCATCACATTATCCTTCTCAATGAGGCAGTCTGGCTAACTGCGATCACTTTACCTCTACCAGTCCTTTCACTCCTACACCCTGTATGATTATGTAAGCTAGTCCATGTGCCGCAGCAGGGCTATATATATACTGCAACCAGACTTGTGCTTACTCAGCTTGATCTCTTTCATCTACCTTTATAACTCGATGAAACTACTGCAATAGGATATAGGGTTAGAGTCCCTATCTTTGCTACCTCTTATCCTGCTTGACCTAGCCAGCAGCTAGTGTCTTAAAATCCTCTTGAAGTCCTAATAAGGCATGATTAGGCTTAGCACACAGGCAAAGCCACAGAAACCTGACTAACTTGATACTAGGACACACAAGCAGTATAACATACTCATCTCAGCTACCTCGACAATGTCAAGGAGAATACAACATGGCTTGCCATCCTGTTCAAAATAGACCAAGACTGTAACAAATGCATAGTGATTAGGGGAGCTCCACACATTTGTCACAAAATTGAGGTCTTCATCATATTCCTATCCACTAGATGAGTTTCATAGTCCATGAAAGTGATATTTTATACTCACCTAAAGCATTTTTAAGATGCACCAGTGATAATTAGTGAAGATGAGATGTACATTGTGCGAGATAGTTGAAGGCAATGGTAAGTAATACTCTGACTTGCTGGTCTTCATTAATGACTAAAAACTCCAGTCTTTGACAATATTGAAAGGCCACAGGCTTTCGAACATCTAGTAAATGATCTCTACCCTACAATGTCAAGTCAGTGATGCCANNCTGTCTCTATATTATGCTGCCTATAGACTAACCTTGTCTCCATTTTAGTATGCTGNCAATGCGAGTACTACACCTTCCCATTTCCTATCCTTTAGAAGGCTGCCATAATAGAACCATCCTTTTTTTCCCCCCATTACATCGCACACATCATCTGCTGACCTCATTTCTATAACATCTTCAAGAGCTTCTTGCCCCCAACATTTTATAACATGCTTGCACATATTACTGGTGGATGTTGCATCAGACTTATCAAGGTAACAGTGCACTATCATTTGACAGCTCTTTCTGAGGCATTTGAAGATGTGGCANTACTGACTTTGTATATATTCAATAACTAGTGTCATGCTAAAAAAGGCATAAATGAGCAATGTTNAGTGTTTTGAGAGGCATGCTATAATATAGTGAGTATCTGACAGATGTGTGTATGCCTTACTCACTAANTTCTGCATCAGAATCTTTACTGTCACTATCCTCAGCTCCCTCTCCCCTTGACATTGCATTAACATTGATAATATCGCACTNGGCTTGCTCATNATCCTCCTCCTCTTGAGTTTNAATAGATGCATGCCTGTGAGCATCTGCAAAAACCTCACTTGCGAATAAGATATTATAAGATGTAATAACAACCAATAAGTGATTNCCTGTTTTAACTTATCTCNACTTTTTGATTGTAGTCTAATANGCAGCAAATAAGCAGCAAATAANTATGCAACAAATCATTGTCAAATAAGCCCAATTTATTATTANTGTAAGAGTAAANTTAATTCTCACTCTTAACTTCACTTATCCTTTNTCATCTTTCAATTTCGACTTTTTATCATTTTTTGCCATTTACTAAGTTTGANCNCAAGGCCTCTTGCATTTCACTTCTTCAAGATACTACCTTATTACTCTTAACTACTANACCACTTCAGCTTGTAATTATGATTCCACATATCTTTATATATAGACCTCAACCTGACTTATAACAAAATTTCACAACTGCTTGATATTNTTGGCTNTTATCATTTTTNATGCATCAACCCTATACATAATATACATCATCAAAAAGGTTTTGANGAGAAGAGCTAAAATCTGAGGACTTTTGATTNATAATTACTTTGACTTAGTCAATAAATGCAAAACTTAATAATGACTATACTGATCAATATTAACCATACAATATGCTTTGGTCAGTTATGTTTATGCTGAATTGTGATTAGGGTATTAATATTGTGAGTTAGTGATAATTGTGAAGCTCAGCTACTATATTTTAAAGCTCTAACACTTGCCAATTCAGCTAATAGCTTACTTACATGTTAAAAATCAGCTCAAAAACTGCATTCAAGACTGCNTTAAAATTTGATCATAAATATTTTTATTGCTTGAAAATNAGGTTTAAACTAAATTANATAGAGAAATTATATTTTACTTTAAAACTATTGTTTTATCATTCATTGATTATATTACAAAAGTAATTTGCTTTCAATTAGATATGAATAAGCATCAAATTAGATATAAATTAGTATCAAATTAAAATACAAGAAAAAAAACTAAAATAAAATNAATAAATATAAATGACATCTTATTCNCAAGTGAGGTTTTTGCNGATGAGTGNTAGTGCTGATGACATAGGGGAGNCTAATAGTGATGATGATGCCCAACTTGATACANCATGAATGGAGGAGGTTGACACTTNGNGTCTTATTGGTAATGACACNATGTGATGTGATGAAGCATGAATGGAGNAAGTCAATGCTTCACATCCTATGGACTGAGAAGTCATCATCATGGTAAGCTTTGGCCTCTTCAATGTAGAGGTCAACAACTGATCCACTATCTTGTGCTTNCTAGCAAGGACCTTCTCAGTTGCTTTGATGACATGGCTAGTGTGAGTCTGAAGAGGAGGTAAAGAAGACATGTTTGGAAGTCTATAAGAATCAGAATGTATTAAGGTATGTGTAAATGATTATNGACTTGTGAGCATGCCTCATTNAAATTTAAGCTTTATAGATAGCTTCAGTCTGACATTGTAATAGTGAAGCAAGAGATATTGGACATGCTNGCTCAGTGTCTCAAAGTCAGATAGATAGCTGACAGCATATAATGAGCATATGATTAGCTTTTGTAGAGAGAAAATAATCAATGCTGCTAATATATGCATGCTATGTAGAAGTTTTAGCTTAGTTTCAAGGACAACAAGATTGTTTGATAGCTACAAAAATACCGTAAACTGTAAACCTTAAATTCAAATCTATATCAGAGTAAATACAAGCACTTTACTAGCTATATTTATTAAAGTAGTAGAGATTTTGAGTACCTGTTCTAAATCAATACCCTTTATAAGGAGTATTGAGATTAAAGAGTATACCAATTCATATCCCTACCCTTANCTTGCAGTACCCTTACCCCTAACCCTTAAGGGTATTAACAACCCTTGCAGTTCACTAACACTGATGAATAGTNTGTNGATGTCAGTGTGATAGGAGAGGAATTGAAATAGTGCACTCAAAAAAAGAGGTCCTTTAAAGTGCATGACTTGTAGTATTTTAATATTGATACAACTAAGGGGATATGACTATTANTTTNCTGAGAGAAATTTTTCATCTAAATTTAGCTTCTTAAGAGGAGAATNATTCAAAATATAAAGAGTCCACTTAATAATCAGACGTGTAAATAGGAGAGAATTACTAATGTGAAAGCAAGTCAGCATAGATAAAACATTATAGTTGATTGATANATCTAGCTGAATTAGAGAGGATTAGGCATGTCTCTTATAATAAGTNATAGAAAGATACCTATAATTAATATGAGAGATGCTACATAAAAACCACAGTAAACCTTCATATGCAAACTTNATAATGATGAGAATGAGATGTGAGATGCAAGTGTGAGGAGGGAGTTGAAGTAGGAAATGCTGAAGCTGGTCAATNTTTTATAATGNATCTGATGCATTTACAGGAGACCAATATAAGAGNAAAATTAGAGACCAAAACAATTGATAGTATGCCTGTACATTGAGAGCTGAGAATGCAGAGGGGCTATGAAGGCTTATAGTAATCTTGCTCTCACTGTATTTNGATATANNGACATNGTGGCAGTAAATNTAGTCAGTTAGAANACCACTGTTAAGCCAATGGCATATACAAGATAAGGTGATGATATTCTTCTTTAGCAAGTTCTTCNCTATATAGATAATAAATTCAAAGGAAAGNTCAGTNAAACCATAGAGGCTTTGTACTTATATAAAAGACTGTTAACAAAGTGTTGAGAGGATGATACCTCAAATACTGACATGCTGTTGCTTAGTNGGATAGTCACTAAAGTTGTCACTAACAGTNTNACATTTCAAGAACAGTTCTTTGATCTATGTTATGAAAATAAAATGCATTAAACATAGAACAGGTGATATACTCACAGTGATATGCTTGATAGAATGATCATTAAGGTTGTCATTATCCTCATCTCTAACTTTGCACTTTAAAGTCAGCTCGACACAATGTTGTTTAGTGAGACAATTATCGAGGTCATTCTCTTCTCTATCTCCAACCTTATGCTTTAAAGTTAGCTTAGCACAACACTGTTTAGTGGAACAATTGTCAAAGTTATCCTCCTCCTTATCTCTAGCTTTGTACATCAAAGATGGCTCAAGGACTTGTCACAAATATTCATCCACTAAGCTATAGAACTTACATCATATCAAAACAAAACTCACTAATATTGCTANAGATTCTGATCTGATATTACTTGCAATGAAGCTCAGCTATTNTAAATTAGTTATTGATAGGGAGAAAAATGAAGAGCTACTCATAAATGATTGATTAACCTGTCACCATCAAGCTCACCATTACTAGCCTAACTTGCAGTAAAATTAAAGCTGAGAGATATGCAGCTGTTCAGCATTCNTGCATTGTATAACTTTTGTCCAATGATCAGTTCAACATCTTCAGATTNAGGCAAGAGATTAATGAATGCCAACTTATAGTGAAACAATAAGTGGTAAAAATGACTGAGGATATTGCTTATAGTGAGATTATATCTTAAGATTATNATTGAGATTGATACAGTTGANAGAGCTGTCAGTTAGTGAAGAGAAAAAAAAAAATAACTTNATTATTTATACATAACTCTGCAGCATTGTGGAATGCAGAGGCACTACTCTCTATNGTACAAAAAGNCAAAGGGGCCTCAAATTGAAAAATGTAGAAATTAAAGGATATGAAGACATACCTTACTCAAATATAGCCTGAAGCCAAATAATTAGCATGCTCATGATGTTTTCTAGCTCATGGTTTTTTATCAAGCATCACATAAGTATTAAAGCAGGGTGGTAAAAGTGTACTCACAATTATACCTTGGTGCTGCCCTAATGCCACTCTTTGCAAAAGTGGTGGGGCTATTGTTTATCTCTCTCATGTTTACTCAATAGTGATATACAAAANTACAGTGGTGTTGACCCATGAAGAGGCCATTTGTTNTACACTGTGTGCAGAATTTTAACAACAATTATAATATCTGTATCCACTCACAAGACAACTGACTTGGCTGACTTATCNAAGCATATGATGCAATAATTCTGACAATAATTAGAATGTTAGTATCTACTCATGAGATAAAACTTNGCCAACTTNTTCAGCATATGATATAATGTGGCAGTGCNTTTCATTTATGCCCTCTGTCATTGGCAATAATTACAATCAGTAGCTGCTCATGAGANAAACCTTGGCTGACTTATACAGCATATGACAGAATACAGCAGTGCCTTCTGTTTATGCCCTCTGTCTTTATTTTTATCAGAATTTTGACAACAACTGAATCANTATCTGCTCATAAGATCTAACTTGGCTGACTTATCTAGACATGCAATAGAATGTGGTGGCNCCTTTGGCTTGCATTTNATCAGCACTTCTGCAAATAGATCTATTTTTTGTGAATTTGTGATGTGCAAGACAACTAGTCTAAGTGTTTAAAGGGAGATATCTTCTTCTTAATCTAATNTAATCTATCTAAAGNAGATATCTGATCTGATCAACAGTTAAATTAGGTTGTGATAGAATAAAAGACAAAAAGGGCATGACTCACAAAAAGAAGATGCCTATGTAGAGGGATTCTTTAGGACAAATCATTAAGTANAAAAATTNAGCTCAAAAAANAGTNACTAGTGAGTGGCTGGTGAGTGGCTAACAAGTGGCTGATGAGTGGCTGGCGATGAGTGGCTGATCTCTTNTCCACTGCATTCTAATTTTTATGCTCAATGGCTTGCCCTAAAGTTTTTCACATATAGCTCTTGATTTCTCATCTGAGTTCTATTTTCTTGTTTCTACTTTCTCTCAGCCACTTTTGTAGCAGTAGTGGTAGTATTAGTAGTTGTACTATTATTGTCTTGTGCTATCAATATTATTGGTAGTATTGTTGCCTTTGGTGGCTTTATTATTGAAACTCTGCCATNNATTGCCTTATTTAAAAGTTGCACAAAAAACATANAAAGNATAGCTAGATGTTATTATCACNGTTCAATAATAAGTTTTAAAAACCCTTATATCATCCATTTATTTTTTGTGCTCATATAATTATTATTTTAAAAAGCTAAATTGAGAAAGAGATGGCAAGNAGAATNAGGACAGGGGATGAAGATGAAGCTANTCANANGTGGAGGCTGGTTATGCANAAAAGAAGCCAAAGCTNTTAAAGCTTNTGGCAAAGAACAAATGACTGANGAAGGAGCTTCGAGTTCCTNCTAANACTTCTTCATATTTCAGACAGAGCACTTATCTTACTCAAAAAGTTATGCAAGATATGAAGAAAAAATATGTTAAGCTCTACATCATCGTCTCATCGATGATCAGTCTTAAATCCTCTATATTGTCTATTATTTGCATTCATGTGATTTTAGTATGCTAGAGATATCAACAAGTTGCACCATCTTGTGAGTACACTAAATTTCTGATTATGGGCTGTTTCTCACCTTAANNAGCAGGTAGCCTATGCCATCTTTGATAAGATCCTCTATATCTCCCNCTTTAAGTCTTTGTAGACTGTACTTATANAACAGTCNGCAATTATTGNGGTCTATGACCTGATATAGTGAGTTTTAATTTTAGTTTTTGAACATCAATTTGGTAGGTGACTCACTAGATAGTTTATGAGTTCTAGCTGTCGAGCTAATTCTTGTAGATCAATGTCTCTATTAGGCAGCAATTTATATTTAGCTTTATAAGTGTGTCGCCANTCTTTCTCATATGTATACATTAGACTTTGATTGACTTGAGCTGNAGTTTCTTTCATTTAGTGATCTTTTGTTTTTTTATCCATTATTATATCATCCCCTATGGCGTGCTTTTGTCTATGTTGGATTCTACATTATTATTCCATTGACAATAAGTCTCAAATCTCCATATTATCTATTATTTATATTTATATAATTTTAAAATGCTAAAAATATTAATAAGTTGTGCTGTATTCAACAAGGTCCTTACCTTCTGATAATTGTATCTGCTCTTGGCATTGGAAACTATAGCAGCCTTGGTACACAATTATCAAAAGAGTGAGTTTATTGTAAAGTTGTTTTTCTTTTTGTTCTCTACCCAGTATATATAATGTAATATGTTCTACATTCAGCTTTATTGAAACTCCAGTATCTAAATTATGTCAATGTCTAAGGCCAAAACTTTAGTCCCTTCAGTAAGTCATTATAGGTCAATTTTGTTAATTTAGCACTTGTTTCATAGATAGATATCAGGTCACCTTAATGAAGACTCTTGCTGCTCACAAGAAGGGCATCAGCTCTTTGGTGATTAGTTTAGACTATATATGTCTCCTTAGTGGAGGTAAATATATCTCAATGCCTTCATTAACATGTAAATGACAGCTTTTTTTAAAGCAATGATGCAGTTCTTATTGTATGGAATCTCTATATGGGCGAAAACATTTAAGAAATCAATTGCATATTTTATAGTCCAATTACTGCCATTGCTTAAATTGATCTTGGTGCAAGCAATAAAAAGGCATTTATATTCAGCTGTGCTGATGGCACTCTACATTTGTATTGGTGGAGAGATATAAATGTACTAACCTTATCACCTAAAGACTTTTGACTAACTATACCTTCCAATCTCATTTCAAATTTATATCTTTGATTATTGCCTATGATGATGGAGCCATAGAAAATATTGCATATGACTCTGTATATAGTCAAATTACCACCACAGGAGGAGATTTACCTCAAGTGTGGAAGATGCCAACTACAGATGAAGGTAGTTATACTTTGTGCATTATTTATATTGTATTTATATAATTAACAGGCATATTTATAAGTCTAGTGTTGTTGCCACCTAAGAATATATTAGCAGAAACATCTACTTCTGTGATAGAGATTTTAGCATCATTGTGTATTATTTAGAGTCTCATGAAATGTATATATCTATTAACCTTAAATTATAACATAGCTGAACTCCATAATAAGTTTATATTATTCTGTCTAGCCGTGGAGTCTCAAGTGATCAAAGATGCTTCCTACATGTATGTACTCATTCATTAGCTGTTTCTTTTGAAAGGTACTAACTATCTAATAGTAAAAATGCTAATCTAGGTCTTAATAGCAAAAGCCTCTTTATAATCAATCTTCTTAGTGGTGTCAATGAATATAACTTTTCTTCAATAGAAAGGCTAAAAATATTCTCTCATTCAGTTCTCAAAAATTTCTCTCTTCAAGTTTATAATATTCAGGATGGACTCAAGGGCTAAGTGGTTGTAGGTGGTGATGATGGCTATGCATGTATTTTCAGTCAGTGAACTAGTTAGTTGTTAATGACAGTCCTTCTGATATCAAAATTTAGAAGCACACAAGACTAAATATATTATATTATTGTCTTTTAAAATTATGTTGAATCTATAACCTCTCTCAGAAGAAAGATGGTAAAATAGAGAGGGAACGAGTGGAATTGCTTGGGGCAGTGGCCCATATTAACTTTATTCAAAATTTTCTCACTATCTTTTTGACTATAATTATCATTAATGCCTTCCACATTATTTTAGTAATTAGTACTACCACTGCACATGCAGTGGATCATCATCTGCATAATTTTATAAATGGCAGTGTTGGATCTTATTCTTATGCATCATAAATGGGGTTTAATCATATAGTTATATATAATAATGACAACAATGAGTAGTATAGAGCTTTCAATCGATCTTTATATATTGTATATATCTCTCGTACCTCCATCTCTTGTACCTGATCATGTTTTATATATATGCAACTCTTGAAGAATATCTAAATGAACCATCTTTGACTTCAAAAATTTTATGGAATAAGAAAGAGATTAATAATTACTCAGAGTGAAATGAATTCATATAGTCTTACCCTGTTAAGGGGTTTCAAAATGTAAGTCCATGAATCCCATTTGTGATGTATGTCATAACATATATTCTGAATATAGGGTATTACATCAGGCTGCTTAACATGCTCTGATGATCAGAGACTTGTGCTGAAATTATAATATAGCTTAAAGAGATCTCTAGCACTCAGATAAAGGGGCAGATATCTATGAATTATGAGCATGATATACTCCACATGTGCACCTCCAGATAGCTAATAGTATCATACAAGTTTATGCCCTCTGTATGGCTGAAAAAATATGATGCTATAGTGTTCCATTTCATAAGAGGTAGCATAATAAATGTTATGAACAACACAGGGTAAAATCCAATTATTTAGCTCTGCATGTAAAATGTTTTTACTGGCCTTGAGAACTAGGTATATGTCATAATCTAGTGTTTGTGCCTTCTTTTAGTTAATTATATCCTATGTCAGCTGCCTACTTAAGCTAGTTTTCCTGCTGATATTGAAATTGAGAGTACATATATCTGTTATTAATGTTCTCCATTCTTGATCACCATAGGATTTTTTTATAATAAGTGTGCACTTTTAAAGAGTGGGTAGATAATTTAAATATTGCAGAAATGCCTTGATATTTAATGTAGCACCAAATGACTATAATATTATAATATTGTCACTTCAAGCTAACCTGCAGCAATACATCAGCTATTTGATTATTACTCTAAATATTGCAAAAGTACTAATTTTGCTATTGATATTTATTTGTTAAAGCATTCTAATAATCCTCTTAAATAGAAACATCCACCAATTATGAACAGGGCTAAATAGCAGAAAATACTTGCTAAGGTAAAGGGTGTTATGGTGATTAGGTTAGTGATTGAGATGGGGCAGTAATTTGGCAAGAGTATATAAGTATGCATCTATGGTCTTTATATATTATTGCACGTGCTTTGCTGATATTTAATATAATGTTGTCCAATGGTGAGTAATGGTAAAAAGCATGGTACTATAAACTAGGGCTCGATGTTGACTATTCTGTGCCATATTTTTGCCTGTTCGGTTAATCACATGGTGAATCAGAGAGATGAGAAGATCAAATTCAATGCAAGATCTTCATTGATTTGCATTCAGTTTACCATAACTTGATGAGCCAAGATTGGGGAGGACTGTAATACT
>SGPL01000442.1:0-27558 GCA_004802705.1 Bondarzewia mesenterica
GGGCTGGGGAGGACATGCTGAAAGCAAAGGTAAAAAAGTGAGAAAGATGAGCATGCCCATGAAATAAATGAGCGAGCGAGTGAGCGAAGAAATAAATAAAAATTGCCAATACTGAGTCTAAATAGAAAAAGATGAGAAAGAGTGTGGGAGATATATAGTTAAATGTCCAAACAGGATCTCTTTCCTGATTAGGATGACAATCTTGATCCTGGAGCATCTGTGCACACAGATGATGCCTCACAGATTTGAGTGATCAGCTCATCTGGATGATTAATGGGATCATCAAAGAGTGCTGAGAGTCCTAGTTTTGATGAGACATACCTTCCCATCTCTTCTCATACCACCCCATCACCATTCCTTTCCCTCAAAGCCATCCGCAACATCTCCTTCTTCATCTGTCGCATGATCTCATAATGATGCGAACTGAAACTAAGTTGAGCTCAAATGGCGAAGTAGAGACTCGGGAGATGTTGCTGGATGAGCTAGATGAACTAGTTGTTGGATGGCAGGTGTGAAGCATTCACCCATAAAAGTTCTGGTCTAGAGTCACATCACACTAGAAAAATCCCATGCAGTTCATCATAGTAGAGGAGCTCACCAATTGAGAATACAATAAAAGATAAGGGGGTGAGGGAAACTGTAAGGGTGAAAAATAGTCGAACAGTGTGAGGTGGGTCAGATAGAAACTAGGTGGAAACATAAAAGTTCATTGCTTCGACTGAGGGGAGCACAATAGAGATGTGCATAGATGCTGATTAACCAGTGTGAGCAGAGTCGACTAACTAATGAGATAGTGGTTCTGAGGTAATGGCACCAAGTTTGGCACCTGCAATAAGCACTGAGAATGAAATGGCATATGGAGGTAGATCATCAGTAGGTGGTAGCAGTATGGGAATCCAAAGTTTAGACATGAGAATACAGTAGAAGAGAAGTAGGAGAAGCTGATGGAGGGATGAGACATACAACAGTTGACTTTGTAGGTGCATTTTGTATTATCATGCAGCCTTTTATCAGACTTCTTTCAGGTATCTCTGTTCTTTCTGGTCTCAGCTATTAGCATGATGGGTCCATTTTATGAATCTAATCATCTTTCATTCTGGAGCATTTCATGCTCATGCCCAGAAATTGATTATGAACTTGTTATTGAATCTTCGGTTTTTCAGAGTCTCACATTATCCTATGTTCAAGGATATTGTGCATCCTGATACTGAATGATGAATTATGTTCAAAATAATTTTTGTGCATGACACCATCTATAACTTTTTGGCAGTCATCTTATTTTTTATGCAATTAAGAATAGAATCAAGGACTGTTGAATAAATTTGCTGTTTGATGACAGCCTCACATTGATCATACTCATTGACCTTTTTTTAATCACCTTATCATAAGCTTCAACCTCTTTATTCTTAGCATCGAGTGCAGGTGCAGAGGGCTTAGTCAGTTTTCTAGCAGTTCTGGCCAAGTGCCGTAACCACTCAGTTTTCAATTTGATAGCAGCTTTGACTTAATCCTTATATACAAGCCAATTAGTGAGGTCATTAGCTAACTTCAAAATGGTAGTAAGAGTGATCAAATTGGTGAGCAACATTGACAGAACACTAGGGCCCATAACTTATTGAATTATGGGGCTAGAAGTACAGAGAACTCAATGATAAAATAGATCATTATATTTAATGTAAGTACTCAAAAGCATGGATAACTATATATAAAGTGTAAGTATAGAGAACATCAAATAAAAAGCACGAGGCTTACCTTAGTGATAAAACAGATCACTGAGGTAAATCTAAGCATAATGTGTTAGTATATCTAACTCAATATGTGGCTGACAAACTGTATAGTATCATAACAATCTCTGAGACTGACCAATAAAAAAAGTAAGTAAATAGTAAGTAAGAAAAAGGATATTTGCTTATGTCCAACAAAGCCAGTGTCCTCAACACTTCAAGCATGCAGATGATTCTAATGATGGCACTAATGTATTGAAGGTTCACAAACTATAGCATGCATGCATCTATAATTTGATCAGCCTGAGCTGCTAGCAAAATCCATCTTCAATAACGGATAGTGATTATAGCCATAATGTTGAGTGTAGAGAGAATAAAGGATATAGCATGAATAAGAATTCCATTGGGGAAGATGAAGCCAAAAATACTGATAAAGAGGAGATCAATAGAGGAGATTGCATTGATGATGCTGACAATCATGATAATGTGGACCACAGTGATAAGGGTGATTGTGGTGATAAGGGTGGCAGTGGCAATAAGGGCAGCCACAGTGCAAAGGACAATCATGATGTAGAGAGCAGCCATAATGCTAGGGATGGTTATAATTATAAGGGTGGTCATGGTGGCAATGATGGCAGTTATAGTGGTAGTTATTATAATGAAGGGGGGTTACACTAATGAGGGTAGTCATGCTAATGAAGGAGATAGAGCAGATAGAGCAGATAGAGCATACAAACATAATGATGATGCTATCAAATCTGACACTAAAATTGCACTCCTCAAGCACAAGTTTCAGGCTGCACAATTATCAAAAGGTCTTCTGAAACAATCAAAACATTTGCTAGCATCTGCTTTTAGTGAAGATATTAGGATTCAAGAGAGGGATATACACAACAAATTACACCATGCCTAACCAGCCTTTGACAGCAATAATGATGATAAAAAGGCCAACATTGAGCATGCTTTTTTTGGATTGTGGAACAGTAGAACAAAGAAAGGAAAGGGTTATGAGTCCAAGCATGAAGATATATTAGGCTTAAATGGTAATTTAGAGGTCAAGCACATTATTACAATGAGGATGGGCAGAGATAAGATTGCTAGTAAGTGTGGCAGAGGTAAGGCAGCCACCAAATTTAGTAAACCACACTCACAAGCTTTTGCAAAGTCACACAAGCTCTCTAGCTCTAAACAAGCAGTCTTCACTTCTCAACAATACCAGAGATTATAATCAAAATGGTGAGAAAACAGTGAGCATTTTTTTTTATTAATCTCAATACAATAGTCAGCCTGCACTATCTAATTTCACAATCCAGAATAAACTCAACTAGAAGGCATCACACTCTCAGTCACAAGCACATTCAAAAAATGAGCATACAAGGACTCAATCCACCTCAAAATAGTCTGATAGTGAAGATGATCTCATCCCCACTGGTCTCTAATTGACTTCAAAATACTATTTTAAAGCAAACAACTTTCATGATGTGAGACATCAGAAAAGGGTGGTGCATAAGGTGAGTAATATGCTCATGCCCAGAGAGAGATTCACTTTCTAATCCTAATAGATAAAAAAAAAAAAAAAGTTACAATGACTCTAATAATGACTCAGACTTTAATGACAACTCTGACTCTGATAACAATGATACTACTACTAACATCACCACTGACAGTGGCAAAGTCAAGCACAAGGTCAGTGCAAGAAATATTGAATGCTATAAATTTAATGATGGTTAGCTTGCAGAGACCCAGCTTGCATGACCAACTGCTAGTTTTAAGTTGTCTCTAAAGAAGCAGTCTTTGAAAATCTATAAAGTGCTGTCTGAGAGTGTTGAGAAGGTAATTGAATACATTTGCACTATCAATTCATTTCCAAAAGCCACTAAGAGGATGCAGCTCTAGCACAATACATTTATAAGCATTGCAAAGCAAGTAAGGGAGGATGTGTGATATGCTAAGATGCTAGCATCAGTTGTGAGTAATATTTTGCTATCTCTTAAAACTATCTTATATTTAGGTCTCTTTGCAGTCTGAGGGTTGAATCTCTCGCACCTGAGGCAAAGTCAAAGATGTAGTGGTAAATCTCATCATGGCTTACTTCTCGATCTAATCAAGCCATGTTACAAGATAAGTGGCCACATTAATCAAAGACTATAAATACATCTAACCTATAGATAAAAAGGTGTATAGGTATTGTCACATCTCAAGATTGCAATATTGACACATGATGTAAGAACCAGACCTTGAATGATAAGCTTTATCAGCATCTCATCTTTACAACTATTGCCCACAATCAATTCATCAAGCCCAAGTTATTTAATCTGCCTTTTTATAGCAGTAGTATCAAAGAGCAAGTGAGTGAGCATGAGATACTAGTAGCATTGATTGTGCTGATTGTAACTGGGATGCATTGCTTTATTTTCATCTGTTACTATTTAATTCATTGTTTTTAGATCTATACTGCATTTTGCGAATAGCAAACTAAGATGCAGATTGAGATCTTCTTCACAGAGAATTTTTACAGCAACATATATCACAAGCATCTCACCTCATTGAACAACATCCATGTAAAGAATAAGTATGGCTATCACAATGTGGTTTTAGATCTATATAATATGGCAACATATAATTATTCTCGTCTTCTCTAAATCTTACACTTATTGTTATCAAGAGCATTTTAAATATTGATGTGATTGATAATGAGCTAGTTATAAGCCTTACTCTCACAAACTAAAAGTCGGTGCTCTGCAAGAAAGATGGCAAGAATTAAACTGTTTCAGTCTCCATTCTGCTCATGTTCTTTTTTTTGTAAGTTCTTCTGTTGATTCTTTATTTGTTTTCTAATGTTGAGTTTCAGGTTGTGTTAGAACTTACTGTCTCAGTTTTTGTCATTACTTTACATTTCAGTCTCACCTCTTCTTGTCACCTTGAGTCCTCATTATCCTTATTATTTTTTTAATTCTACCTTTAATGCCACCTGTCTGCTAGTTCTCAGTTTTTTACATACTCTCCACTCACTTGATATAGATTTTTCACATACTTCTTGCTTATTACATGTAAATTTTCTGTTGATATACTAACTTATCTCATCTATCAAAATACAGTTGATTATCAGTGATTATCAAATGGATAAGGCAAATAATAATAGATAATTACAATTTAATTTGATACTAGTGCATACTTCTTTCATTTAAATCAATATTTAATAGAAGATAATTATCTGCTGATTATCTTTCACCCTGTATAAGCTTGAACATCTTATCAATATCTTTTATCAGCTAATAAAATTAAGATAAGAAAAAGTAGTTATTTTATTTACTAAATTAGATTATTTGTGCTAATAAGACCTTATTTATATATATTAGTGCTTATTTGTATAGAAGGTTTTTCTTAATATTTACATTCTCAGCCCAATAATGATGAGCATGCCCATATTAAAAATCTTAGCTGAACTGTCAAAGATGGTTAACAGTGAGCAAGTAAAATATTGTTTACACACTTGGCCCAGCAACAGTGAGCAAGCCCTTACTAAAAATCTCAGCCAAACTATCAGAAATAGTTAATAGCGAGAAGGCAAAATATTATTTACATATTTGGCCTGATAATAGTAAGCAAGCCCTTGCCAAAAATCTCAGCTGAACTGTCAGAGATAGTCAACAGTGAGTAGGCAAGCTCATAATATCTCACTCATCCTACTTAGCCCAACTGTTAGAGTCAGCAAATAATAATGTAGGCTGAACTATTAAAAATAGGCCTCATCTACAAAAATCTCACTTGCAAATAAGATGTTATTTATACTTATTCATTTTATTTTAGTTTTTTTTCTATATTCTAATTTAACACTAATTGATATCTAATTTGATGCTAATTTATATCTAATTAAAAGCAAATTACCTTTTATAATATAATTTCTTTATTTAATTTAGTTTAAACTTTATTTTTAAGCAATAAAGATATTTATGATCAAATTTTTAACATGTGAGTAAGCTATTAGCTGAATTAGCAAGTGTTGAAGCCTTAAAATATAGTAGCTAAGCTTAATAATTATTACTAACTTGCAATATTAATACACTAATTACAATTGAGCATAAACATAACTGATTAAAGCATATTGTATGGTTAATATTGATCAGTGTAGTCATTATTAAGTTTTGTATTTATTGATCAAGTCAAAGTAATTATTAATAAAAAATCTTTAGATTTTAGCTCTTCTTATCAAGACTTTTTTTGATGATTTATACTATGTATAAAGTTGATGCACGAAAAATGATAATAGCCAACAATATCGAGCAGTTGTAAAATTTTATTACAAGTCAAATTGAGATCTATATATAAAATCATGTGGGGTATAATTATAAACTGAAGTAGTGTAGTAGTTAAGAGTGATGAGGTAGTATCTTAAAGAAGTGAGGCTCCCATCACAACCTCATCACAGGCCTATTATATCACTGCCTCTACTGCACTGCCACCCCCTCATCACTACTATGCATAATTGAGGTGCTAAGGGTGCCATCCCTTGCTTTCTTGTTACAGGTCCTACAATTGCATCTTTTTTTAGAAAAAAGAGGGGAGCACACTTATGCAGCACTATTGCTTGTCCTTCTCCTTTCTTCTTTTTACTCCTGCATATTGAGCAATAATGTAGCTGCCCTCATATCACCTATCTTGTTGATGGTCGACTATGCATACAGTGACATCAATGCCTCACTAGCAGTCTTGCTGACTACTAGTATTAGCCTCCCCTGCCTAAGTGGTGTTGGTAATGATGGCAGCCTCATGCAAAGATATTTATAGATATAAGTACCTCCTTTTCTTTCTCTTTCTTCCCTTTCTGAGTCTCTAGCCACTGACATAACACTTATATGCAATAATGGGGCCATAAATGTGATGCTATAAGCCTATTGTGTTAGATTCAAGCTACCACACAATGAGAATAAGGCTACACTCACTGCACAGTTAAAAAAATTCAGCTGTGACCATGATGTATAGAACAGGTGAGTATCTCGACATCATTGCTCACTATGTCACATTGTCACTTGTGCTGCCACCTCTTGCCTATCTCTTTAGCCTCCTTCTAGCTGCCTATGATAGCCACAAGAGGTCCCATATGAATGCTCAATGCTGCAAGAAAAAGCAGTTGATGCAGTGCTGTGAGGTCTTACTTAATCTTGTAGGACTGAGCAGCACTCATATGCTCTTGCTGACCAAATAGTCTAAGGATATCCACATGCTAGAGCAATGCCAAACACTCCTCAACTAGGTGAGTGCTGACCTTTCTGCTTCATGTAACTTAATTCACTAGGCTGCTAGGTTTGTTGCTGCACACCCATACGAGCCACCAGTTGAACACTTTTAAGCATGAGACACTTCTGTCACATTATCTGCTAGTGCCACTTCACAGCTGGTAAGTTGTTAGCTGCTTGCCCTATCCACTTGCTCAATTCTCAACTGACTGTTTGAATAAAACCTAGACTCTCTCCACATGCACATACTGGATATGAAATTACAACTGCACTATATAAAATTGTAACTGCAGGCCATGCTCTTGTAGCTTGATGAGCTTGCCTCAGCAGATGCTAACATTCCTATAGATGAACTGAATTCACGTGTGCTGCTGCTGCTTCTAACATCTTTCTCTACCTCATCATTAATTCTATCTACATTTATCTTTATTGTTGCTCTCACACCCATCTCATTGCTTGCTATAGCTGTTAGCATGCTGACATTAACCTGTTCTCTCATGCTCAGCAATAACATAATCATAGATATTATTGAGAGTGATGTGCCTGACCTACTTGTAGATTCTTATGCTGCAGATATTGTATGTCTCAATAGCAAGTGAGACAACACTACCTTGCACTAGGTTGACATCTCACCTTTAGTCATCAAAAGTTATGTCACTCCTTTGGTATATTAGCTCAATGTTTATTAGCACTGAAAGAGCACACAGTAGAAAGGCATCAAGGCCAAATGGTTTAAGTGGAAGGTTCATCTCTTTTTTTCTTCCCTCTCACTCTGGCCTTGTCTGTCTACTTACATGCTGATCAGTCTTCATAGATAGTTGTATAGCACTATCACATGACCATTATGGCCCAATTTTAAGCTAAATTTTCCTTGAAGAATGGCAAGCACATGACCTTCATTGCCATCACCATTCATCTTCATGAGTTGCACAAGGCCAAGAACGAGGAGGTCAATAAAAGGGTGAGAAATAAGTAGGGTGTTATTTTTGACTCCACTTTTGTGTATATGAAAGACAATAAGAAGATTTTGATAATTAATCACTTGGCTATTGTTAAGCACTACTACTACATTATGAGCGACTCTACTTAATATTTTATTGGTCTCTCATTCACATTTTCTTCAATAATTTTTACTTGTATATTACTCATATCTACGGCATTCAATATCTGACATTGCATCTTTTACGTATAATAGCATGACTTTTTATAAGTAAAACACTTGATTACAAGCACATGATCCATGTTGAAAAATTTTTTTCATGAAGTTATTTTATTATCATTCTATAAGATGAGGTATTTGACAATGATCAAATGAGTAAACTCTTGATTCCATCTATCTCACTCATAGATCTTGTGAAGTGGCCACCACAATTCAACTAATAAGTATTGACATCTATTGCGATAAAAAGAATGAATGCTGTAAGAATGAGGATTGATCTCAATATTAAGGAGGTTATTTTAAAAAATCTTTAAGAACTGTTCAGTTGACTACAAAGAAAGAAAAAATGTTAGATCGAGCAAATTTCATATTTAAAATATGAGCTCACCATAGGTGTATTGGCAATAGCAACACAGTCACTAGACATGATGTAACAGAATATATAATCTTCATTAATCTGCAACATGAAGAGCTACTCATTAAGAGCTCATACTAGATAGAGGTGAGCCATCTCCTTAGGTAATGCATAAAGATAGAATGGCTTGATATCTACACAGCTATTAGGCATGAGCACAAACAACTAATGACTAAGACAGACATACAACTTACCTTCATACTGACTTGTCTTGTAGAATAGAAGAGTGATCTTAATATAATTCTCAAAAACTTCTCAATGTCATACATCTGAATCTTCAGAGCCTCATCAAAATATAGCAGGTATAAGAATATGATTATATAAGCTGCAGAGAGGAGTCAATGAGCTCATCTTCCACTCCACTCATGAAGATCATGTAGGTTTGACTTTTATAGAATGGTGATACACTCAATCACACCTTAAGCATATAGCCTTGCTATTTTATAACTCTATACCATTCCCCATAGCCCTTCACATCCCTCTTAACAACTGTATATTAGAGTATATAACAAGATTATATCATTAAATTAACTAACTCAAAGCATGAGATATTGCCTGATGCTTCATGATAGATGGCCAACAGAACATAAGCAGCTGAAAAGCTAAAACCATCACTAGATTACCTAAGCCATAATCAACTGCTTCTTTTTATTTCTAAATGCATTATATGACTTTTAGAGCTATTTTACTTATTTCCTCCTTACCTCTATGTTTATCATGTGTAATAGTACACTCATACCTTGCACATTTCTAAAGGTTGTTTAACACAACCTCCATATCTCTTATTTTATGACTTGTTTACTTTTCTCTTTATTTTATCTGTGTCCATCACTCTCACTCACTCTTTCTTTCTACCTACTTCGCTAATCAGAGTGCTACCTGATTCTGCAACTGTGATTCCATGTCGGTCACATCAGCCCATAGCTATTAACATATAATTCTCCTATCACTCAGTCTTATTCTGCATACTATCATGCTCATAAATACAAGTTTGCTTTATTCCTCAGAATAAGCATTTCAGTTTACTTTGAGTATAAGACACTTTCAGCTCACTTTATAGTCATGAGTGGTTTATATAGCTTGTCACCTTCACTTTCATTATTGCCTTCACCTTCATCTTCATCTTTATCATCATAACTCACTCTCATAGCTCCACCTTAATGAGCTCTCCTCATTTATCCACTCATTAAAATATTGCATGCTCGCACGTGTCGATACCTCAAACTTGCCTAAAGCTCATACTTACCCACTTGCTTTGTGTTCTCATTATGTGTTCCTCATTTGTTGTTGTTGTTGTTGTCACTTCACTCACTCATTGAGATTTCTAATCAGAGACTCTTAATGCTCTCACTCACTTATATATTTTAGTGGTTCTTTTGGTTAGTTTTCCCTCCTAGAGGCACTGCTGGCATATCAATGGGCACATAGGCCTTAATTTGCTAGTGTTCAAAACTGTGGTTGAAGTTGTACATCTTTAACATAATATCTTAAAAGATAGACATAAAAAAAGTCAGCGACTACATCTTCTCTCAAAAAAAAAAAATGCTAATTAACATGATTGCACAAGCACTGGTGGTAGTTTCTCCTATGTGTATCTATAAATTAAAGAGTTCATGAGCCACACAATAATTCAGATAGATCGATTATGACATATCTTTCTTTTATGAAAGCTGACCATATAGGTGAAGATGATCATAGAGACTGATGAATTGCTGATCTATTTTTCTGTAATCTCACTTTTATACTAAGAAAGCATGCTGAGTTCATGCAAGTGACTGAATGCATAAGTTATAGCAGCTCTCATCTTTTGAGCAAGATTGTAAGTCTCTTGTGCTATGTCAGATAGCTTCAATGAACTATTAAGGAGAAGCTCATCATAGTTATTGAAAAATATGATAAGAGCTGTGAAAGCATATGAGAGTAGGAGAGATTGAAATACCTTTGTATAATTCAAGCTGCAAAAAATAAGGGCACCTCAGCATATAGAGTAGAGCTAAAAAACTCCTCACTTTGTCTAATCAGGCCTTGCTCTTCTAAAAATCTTGTGTAGACTTACATGAGACTGAATTCAAACACAAGCATTCAGTAAACTATCACAAAGGACTGTGTGGATCATAAAATACTTGTATCCCTAATTTGTTTACTCAGTCATGCCTTTGAATGCACTCATAAGGATGTCTTTTAACTTCTTGAGGCTCTGCAGCTTCTCAAGCACATCAAGCTTATCTTTATTATCTTATTCTTTAAGGCCATTCATCTCAATGTCTTCTTGTAGAAAAGCCTTAGATACAAGGAGGAGCAAGGCCTCCTATTTCTCATCGATATCATCTTGCACTTCTTCATTGGCAGGCTGTTCCCAATTATTATGAGTATCTAAAGCTTCTGAAAGACCAAAAACTCAGGCTTAGAAATAGCAAATATAGAGTGTAAGTATGAGATAGTGGGATGGAGAAAATGGGCACAGAAATAGTAGAGAGCAAGCTTAGTCAAGAGATGCAGAAGGCATTATTATATAATCAAGCTCATAGTCTGCATTTTTATCAGATGACATCTGCATATCCTTATATTTATTGTTATTATTATTGTTATATTTTACATATACACATCTTACTACATTATAATTTATATACAAGACAGCCAACATGAGTCAATGAGAACAAAATAGTGTCTGCTGAATAAAAACAGTGAGCAAAACAGCATCTCATGGTGCTCACTCACCTATCATGTGGGAATGGTAGACAAATTATTAGGCTAACTCATCTGTCATATAAAAGCAGCAAGCAAGGTGGCCTAAATATGAGAGTGCATACCCATCATGTTGAAATAGTGAGTGATGGAGGTGACATCTAAGGAGCATATGCTCACCTCTCACCCACTATGTTAAAATGATAGATGAGTTGCTAAGCTAACTCATCCATTATATAAAAGTAATAGTTAAGGTGGCCTGAACATGTGGATGTGAGAACACATGCTCACTATATCAAAATAGTGAGTGAGAGGGCAGCACATAGTCAATGGTGGGCAAGCATGCACTCTCAGCTGTATTCTCACTCACTCACAGTTGATGAGCAAGAGTGCAACTGGGGGTGCATGCTCACCCATTGTATCAAAATAGCAAATGAGGCCACACCTGGAGGGTGAATGCCTGCTTAACATGTTAAAACAGTGGGCACAAAAGCATCTGAGGGATATATATTTGCTCATCATATCAGAAGGGCAGGTGAGCAGCCTGAATAATAAAATAGTGGATGTAGATATGAGAATGTTGGCCTACTATAATAACAAAAGGGAAAAAAAAAAGTAGAGGAGGTATACTAACATGTCCTATCCCCTGTTCAAACCTCTTTGCATCACTCCTCCCTCCTCTCATCCCTTTATCCCTCATTCTGGTCATGTATAGGCACACAATCATATGTTTATTAGTGTGCTCAGGTATACATTCTGATAGGGTCAGTCATTTATCATGTTGCATATTGATGGAGATAGTGGGCATAGTGTGTGCTATATATGCATATATACATGCATATATATAGATAACCATAAGAGGTAAAAGTGAAGAAGGTGTGAGGATAAGGGAAGAGGGAAGAGGACAGAGAGTAAGGGGAAAATAAATAAAAAAGTGAAAGTAGAGTTCTAAGTAGAGAGCATGTGGCTGTTATCACAATGCTCAGCCATGTGCTAAAGATGTTGAAAGCATTTTGTAGCCATGCTCAAATATCTTTTTTCCCCCTTGTAATAGTTTTGGTGGGGTCCTGACTGATAGCTAAGTGCCAACTAGCACCTACAAAATTAGCTGCATGCCAGCAAAAAGGTGTTCTAACATAAACAAAAGATGTTTTTATTACTGCCTGTCATATTAGCATCTAGTATATCAAAATTTTAAACTCTGCCTGTGTGCCTCAACTATATAGTATATGCTCTACTCCCTCTATCCTTTTAAACCCCCACCATTGTGTTTCCTATATGCAAGCTTATTCTAAGCATATGAGCCCCTCTGCAGCCCATTTCAGCAATTTTTTTCATATTTTTTTTTCCATTTTTTTATGCTTTTTTTTTTGACTCCCTTCTATTCAATATGAATCTATAATTTATTTATTTTTTCTCATGTCACATAATGCTATCATTCTATCCTATATATCCATCTGATGCCCAACTCATCATAACCTCTGTGCTACCTGCATCAATAGCACTGAGCTTAATTCATTTGTTTATAAGCAAAACAGCATTTGTGCTAGTCGTGAGCTATAAAAAACTAAAAGAGGTGAGGGAGTTATCCTTCTCCATCTTTATTGAGGAATAAAGGGGCATACAAGCAGGTGGCAAGTGACAGTGAGCACAAAGAGGGTGAGGGTGAGAGTTGAGGGCATTGATAGCTACTATGTGAGGCAGCAGTTAAAGTTAGTGGCAATACACGATATGCATAATAGTGATGACAGTGAACAGATGGGAGCAAAAATGGGAGTGGCAGCAGTAATAGTGAGCATGTTGAGCATGACAACAGGTGTACAAGTAGCAGTGGTGGTAGTTACAGTAGCCATAGTAGTGAGAGTGATGGTTAGAGGGGTAAAGATGAGAGTGATAGCGGTGGTCAAAAAGCAGGAGGTGGCTGCTGACCTCTATTATAGTGAATAAGAGGGGGTAGTGACTAGATGCAATAGCATGACAGCACCATTATATAGACAGTGAGTATCATGTAGGATCCACTTATCAAGGAGGAGTAAAATATATCATCAGTATTATGTATCATAGAATGAAAAAGAGAGGAAGAGGGGGGTGCATAGTAGCGTTTTTGCTCTCTCTCATAGAGAGCACCACCACCACCTCTGCTTTTATGACAGACAGTAGTGGCATGGCTTGGTAGCACTCAGCATTAGGTTATGCACTCAGTGCATAAATATGCTAATATACATAATGTCAAGGGAGGGGGAGTGAGCATGAGATAATGGGCAGCACCAACAGTAGGACAAGTGAGTAAATGCTTATTAACATCATAGGCATTTATGCTGTATCTTGATTAGCTTTCTCGTGATCTCAGATCAAAATCAAAATTAAGCAAATTAAGCACATACACCATCCTGTTCATCCTGTTCATTCTGATCTACATGATAGTTAAAATGCTATAACATTTGAGGCTCAGCCGAGCATGGCTATATTGCCACGATGTATTGAGCCTATTTAGTCCCTTAATATCATCTAAGATGATCTCACTAAATGTGCATTCTTGCCAATAAAGATTGTCTAATAGACCTAAGCCCAACCAGCTACCACCGACAATACTATACTATTGAGCCCAGAATTGGTACAAACAGATGGTAATAGTTAGGCCCAATATCACTGCTAATTGATGGTAATAGGTGGGCTCAACAATAATATACTCAGTTGACAGTGACCAATGAACACTATTGGGCTTAGGGCTTGCCACTGACTATTAGCTACAGCTGGGCCTAGGTCATCCTACATTCAAATTGTGGTGGGTCCTCACTGATGGCCTCAGATGGGTGAGCCCAGCACATCCCTAATCCTTGTTGAGTCCTCATTGATAGTCTCAAATGGGTGAGCCTAGCTCATTCTCATTTCTGTCATCTGTCCTCACTGATAATCTCAAATAGGTAAGCTCAGCCCATGCCCATTTATATCATCTGCTTTCACTGATGGTCTCAAATAGATGGGTCTAACCTATGCCCATTTATGACATCTGTCCTCATTGATAATCTCAGATGGGTAGACTCAGCTCATGCCTGTTTGTGTTATCTATTTTTGCTGATAGTCTCAGATAAGTGAGCCCAGTTCATGCCTATTTCTATCATCTGCCCTCACTGATGATTTCAAACTACTAGAGCAAATATTTATAATAATGATAGGAACTTTCTTCATTATGATAGCTGGGCTTAGCAAGTAGAAATGTCAGAGTTTCTTGAATTTGTGTAGTAAAGTAATGAGTATGATTTATGAGTAGGGGTAATTGATATCTACTTAAGGTTCATATACTGTAAGGTACCAAAAATACTAAAGCATCCACTTTAGTCTCTACAATCTTGCCACCACCTGCTCTTAGCAAACTATGATATTTGAGAGTCAGCTCAACTCTTCACATGCTGCTACAAGTGGTTTATCTAATAACAGATGGCCAGTAAAAATTAAACAAATAAAAAGGATGTCTAGATAAAGTACACTTACCCACTGAGTCACCTCACTATGAATCTTCTGCTGGCCATGGCATTGGCATATTCATCAGTGAGATCATCAACAAGCTTGCTAGCAAAACTATTAGTGAGGCATCATTACAATTTAAGATGCCATTAGGTATAAACTTACCAAATTAGTGAGAAAGATTAATATATTAAACCCAACAACTTGAATGAAAGATGATCAGTTGAATGTATCTATGAGAGCTAAGCTCATACTCACTTAATAACCCCTCAACATTTGTATGGGAGGTAGATGCATGTGCATCAAAAGATCTACCAATGCTAATGAGTGGCTTGCCCTCTTTAACTGGATGATTGATATCACCAGTGAGATGCATTCCACTGCCTTATTGTCTCATTGAGCCGGTTATGTATTTACTAGCAATGTTCTTGCTGACAGATAGTTTCACCGAGAGATTAAGCAGTTTGCAATCTAAAGTGAAGAGCTGTGCAAAGGATGTGGGTAGTGTAGATTCACCAGCAGGTGAATTCTCCTCCCTTCTGGGTTATTTCTCCTCACTTGCCTATCATTTCTCCTTGATCATAGATAGTTTAGAATCACTGGTGGGTCTTTCAGTCTTGCCCTCATTGGTGCATCTTTCAGCCTCACTAATGCATGGTTTAGCCTCTGTAGGCTGTTTGATATCCACTGCAGTGACTGCATTATTTATTAAATGATCTGTAGGCTGTGGTAAATTAAATGTGAAAAAAAAAATTAAAATTATACCTGAATTGAACCCTGCAAATAATATCTTCATGATCTAGTCATCACAATCCACTAATAAATCAATGTTAGTATCAAAATTGTAATCATAAGACCAAAATAACATACTGTTTATATCTAGCAATAGTGAGGGTATAGAAATAGTGAAAAAAAAAAGTAAAGCAGGAATTGTCATCAGCGAGAGAGAAATAAAAGAGCTTAAAAAGAAAACTGAGTTGACAAATTTAAGTGAATTATAAATATAAATAAATAGATGTTGTAATATCAGGTGGTTCAACTTTGAGGCTTCTTTTTTTTCTCTTTTCTGACTCCCACATCAACTACCCCAACTTCTTATAATATTTATTACATAATTATTTTTTTTTAGATTACCATGTCATATACTGCTACTGAGTACCAAGTGTGTATTTATTGTGTATCTTACCAGATTGCAGCTGCCTTAGCTGCTCATTCCCTGCCCACTATAGCTACCACAGAGAAATTTATTGATAAATTTGAGAAAGAGGTAATAAGTGACTCAAAACTTCATTATTGAGCATGCTGATTGTTGCACTACAGGCCAATGTCATTTAGTTGTAGAGGGATATGAGGATGTTGGAGTACCTTATCTACCTCCCTTGCATCACCATCATCATCATATTTAAGATTAAAGAGATGAAGCATGCTCATTGCCTATTCAATTATGAGGATATCAAGTACGATGATCCTCGGGTGGAGAAGTCGAGGTTCAGCAATTGTCTCGGCACTCCAAAGGTTAATGACTTGGGCGACAGTCAGTAGTGACAAAATAAGCAAACCATTTCATTTAGGTATACAACATATTTATAGCCATACAAGTCAATCCATCATCGCCATCCCCTTTCTCCTCCTTGCAAGGTGACAACCTATCTATCAGCTGAAAGACAAAGAGAGTGAGTGAGCTCTTTGATATACCTCAGACAACTATTGATAGTATTGAAGGTTCATCGAGAAGGTGAACTAATATATGAAAGAGTTTGCAAGCTAAATGTTCAGGTAGCTGAACATGAGGATATTTGTCTTGTCAGCAACGGTGCTGAAAGATGGCAAACTAGACTTTGTTTAGTGAGTGCACTGTCAGCGGCATCATCAATGATAATCAAATGATAAAGGTTCTTATAATCATAACTATAATGAGGACAATAGGTCGATCACCTTTATAAAGTCACAACTAGACTAGATGATTAGCGAGATCATGAAATAATAGGCTGAGTATACCAATAAGGTATTTAATAAGTAGTCTTCAGACTATCTATGCTAAACTGCTGCTAATGTATGCAATAGGTACAACTGATGGTAGAGAGGAAGCTAAGGAGGATAGAAAATCAAAGCAAAAGAGAAATACAATGCTTGAATTGGTGACCACCAAAGATGGTAGAGTAATGTTGTCATCATTGGAGAAGGACAAGGTCTTTAATCTAGATCAAATAAAAGGGCTTAGTGAGGGCTGTAATGATCACTACATATAGTATGTACAAATTACATACAATCAACATCATATACTAATAACCATACAGGGTAGGCCAGTGGAAATCTAAAGGGTCTGTCTTTTGGAGAAAGTTGAAGAATTAGTGAGGAGACTACATCACTGATGAGTATTTTCCTGAAGACTTTGTGATGATGAATCCTTCTAAGCTAATTCAAGGAAACATCACACAGCTAGTGAACTTCTAGTATAATCATCAAGATGATGGCAAGAAGCTTGTCATATTTAAGGTTTATTAAGGCTCTGATAAGGGGATTCGATCGGCGGTAGTGACAACTACAAAAAAAAAAACTACTTAAGGCTAAGGCCCAGACTGCAGAGGTAATGGTGATAGTGATGGCAGCAAGGTCAGTCAAAGGCAAGGAGAGGGCCATCTATTCTTCTGAAGGGGTAGAGGGTAGCTCGATGATAGTGGAGGAGGCTGAGGAAAACTTCAAGTCTTAGTTGCAAGAACTGATGAGAGATGAGAGTGATAGTAATAGTGACAATAAGGAGGAAGTATTAGAAGAGGTATCATAGATTTAGCAAACTGTTGTTGACCAACTGCTCATTGATCTGATGGCAATTAATCTGACTATCTCACTAGCATTAAGCTCAACTAAATCGAATCTTAATAAAATGAGCCTTTTGCTCAACCTCAGTGGCTGAGCTGAGTATTAGAGAATGCTGAAGGCCATCTTGGAGCTAGAGGTATGATTACCTAGATATGAGAGAACTACTATTGATTTGTGCTCAGGATAACCATTCATTTGCTAACAGCGAGAAGATTCCCTAGTAGTGCAACTGGAAGTACAACAGCCCATACCTCCTCAAGTTAGTCTATACCTTAGTGAAGAGTGAGGAAGTACTCAACATGTGGCTCACTGAGAACCCTCATCTAGATAATGATGAAGAGTTACTCCCCAAGTAAAATCTCTAGATCATTATGCTCACTATTGACATGCTGTTAAATGACAGCCACTAAGCCCAGTTTTATGAGGATCCTGATGCTGATGCTATCAGTGTTACCAATGGTAAGATTTTAGTTTATGTACTGACAGCACAGATGGATTTTACAGCATGTAACTTCCTTACTATAGAAATGTCTAATAAGGTTACCGACATTGCTGATGCTATACTGAAGGCATCTGCTTAGAGTCAACATGATGTGAAGGAAGACCAACTATTTACTATGGAACTTCAGGAAGTGAAGGATAGTATTATCCTTGAGCTGGATGAGATCTTGTATTAGTTAAATCTCTGAGAACAGCTTGAGGCAATAAGGATGGTTCTCACTGGCAACATGGTAAAGTGACCTCACTCTCACAGTAAATATATTGATGACTTGTACTCTAGAACATGATAACTCTCTAGGAGAACAATAATGGAGATATCAGCATCACAAAGGATAGTGCTGAAGTCAGTGAATAGGGTCCTAGCATCTCTAAGGAGGTTCTTAGTATTGACAGGGAGAAGGCTACTAATAGCAAACAGGATCATAATGTCAGTGAGAATAATTCCCTTCTGACAAAGCCTCTCATCATCTTTAGGTTTTTTTTTATTGAACTTATCAACTAAAAATAGAGATTATCTGATAAACTGATATTTAAGTATTCTGATATGTCTCTCCTTGACTTAATAGTGTAGTAGATCACATATCAGATAGTCTCTGAGATTGCGAGAGATAATGAGGTCTATCGCCAGGATTCACCAATGCTAGAAGCCATCCCACTACCTATGATAAATATTGACGACAATAAAATGTCTGTCACTGAGTCAGTCGAACATCCAACCAATGTGTTATCAATTAAGTCAGTGATAATGAAGATTGTAGAAAAGGTATGTTGATTGAATTAGAAGGAATAATTATCCATCCATTAATATGCACCAGGATACCTCCTTCAATGTGGAAAAAGACATGGAGGTCAATAGCCTCCCTAAAGTATTCAGAAGGTCAATATTCAATGAAAGAGGAAGCCTTTAACAAAGACATTAGCTGATGCTGAGGAGTGATCAGTGAAGTAATGCAAGGCAGTCACTGATGCATCTCTAATAAAACCTTCTAGGGGCAAGAAGGAGGTTGGGTTAGCTAAAGGCTCAAGAATATATGAGCGAGTCAATCAGCTAGTATGTATATACAATTGTGCCAATATATTGTGCTGAGCATGATACTAGGTGGATGCTAAATCATCTAGAAGAAAGAGGGCCTATGAAGTGAGTTCATCAACAATAAAAGCCCGATCTCATTTAGTAGTAGTAAACTCAAAGGGAAAAAGGTAGGTGATTGTAGAGAATCAAAGTATCCTTTCATTGACATTTAGTATAACTCTGGTTGCTAGTAGATAATCATGATCATTAGTGGTAGTGGCAACAGCAAGGGGTTTGGTGTTTTTTAGTGATGACAATCCTAATTTACTTTTTTTTATTTTTATTGGTCTTTTTTTTCTTCTTACTTTAATATCACACCAATGATTTTTCACACAACACAAGGTGAAATTTCATGCAGATGAGATAAAAACACAAAAAGAGAACTCACAAATGATCATGATATATATATATAAGAGACATCAGCTTTACTCTTTGAGCTAATTTTTAGTTGGCCTGCCACTATCGACTGACTCCTTAGTATCGATGTTTTCATCAGAGGCAGGCTTCTTCTTCTTAGCCATCCATTTAAAACTAAGCAGCCTAGAAGTTTCAAGCTTAGATAGCCTTAGCTGGACAAGTAGCAGCCCTGGTGAAGGAGTAGTAGGATTGCTAGAGGGCAATAGTGAGGGGTTAGGCAGGGGGTGAGGGAAAGGAGAGAGAGGTAATGGTAAGGCCACATTGCTAGTCAGTGAAGTGTGAATGTTGAGTGGTGATGTCAATGAGCTAACACTTATAGTAGTCCTTAATGAAGGTAATGTTCAGCATGCTGGAGAGGCAGTCAGTCTAGACGGGAGGGTGAAGGGGACAATTGCAGGTGATATTACCAGTGTTATCTAGGCAATAACATCCTTATCCATAACATCTATGTTCTAGATATTGTCGATGTTATCATCTACAATTGATCCTCTTGTCTTGTTCTCAGTAGTTGGCTTCAGGTGTTGTTAGCTGACTGTCATCTCCAGTTGCTCCAAGTGACAGAGGATCTCATTAATAACAATATCATGATGGGCATTCATCTCTACCTACTACTATTTCATCTAATTGATTACCTTTCGGGTGAAGTGAACTATGTCACTGAGCTCTTTGATCAATGACAAGGAGCTAGGCTCAGCATGGGTGGCAGTGATGAAGCCAAGGACAATTACAGCTAGCAGAGGCAAAACAGCCTTGCTATTAGTAGGAGTCACTAGAGCAGTGGTAGAATAAGGTTGATCAGTAGTGGCAGAGATAGATATCCTAGGAATAGAGGCCTTCTCCTTCCTAGGCTCTGCTGACAATGATGTCACTGAACAAGAGAGGGCCATAAAGCCCTAGGGGGTGATAAACACCTTCACTGTTGTTACTATTAGTATTGAGATGCAAAACTAGAAGGTGACACAACTTACCTTTTTATGGCCTAGCCAAGGTCTTGGAGTATGAGCTACTCACTGATGCTTGCTTATTCTTGGCAAGAGGATATCCTTATTTATCATCAGAGACTGCCTTGTGAGGTAACAATGGCAGTGAGGTCTTCTTTACCTTCAAAGTCCCTCACCAGATATAGCTAGATTTGGCTTCGAGTGAAGATGTGATCATCAAGTCAGCAGCCTGATTGATGAGATGGAGGGCAAAGTGTTTGCATGCAGCCTCCTCTCTATCTTTTTGCACCTGATCTACTGACTTAGTGTATTTTACCTTGTGCTTGTGGTAAGGCTTGCAGATGATGTGCTTATTAAAGTAACATTCAGACTCAAATTTGTGGCAGTTAAAGCATGGGCCATCCTTCTCTTGCACCCAGTCAGACTTATTGTTGTCATATTAACTGTGAGTCAGCCTCACCTTGCTTACTATCCTCCTCAGTAGCTTTTACTTGATAGCCACCTTCTGTTTGGACTTGATGAGTGATTGAATGAGTTCCATAGAGGTACTCATCTTCTTCTTTATTAGAGGCTTGACCATCTCAACCTCATTATTCATGCTCTCCACTATTGCCTTGCTCTTCATGAGCTTTATCTTCCTTTTGGTCATGCTTGCTATTGCCATTACCATTGTCATCACTATATCCTCACTAACACTGTTGATGGCTTTCCTCTTGCTTTTCTCCACCTTCACCACTACCTCAGATAGTCTATCAGCTGAACTCTCATTGATGAATACAGGCTCACTCACTTTGGCCACCACTGCTTCCTTTGCCTTTTTTTTGTCCTTCTGTCCAGAAAAGGCAAGGAGATTTGAAATGAAAGTCATTATCTACTATCATCACTCCCTCAGCAAATGAAGGCAACCTACAGGTTTCAGCTTGGGCTCACTCAGGAGGAGGAGGGGAAAAAAGAGTGTGAGAGGATAATCTGTTCATTTGTGAGTAAAAAGTAGAAAGAATATAAAAATAATGATGCACCTTCCCACTACTGATTATCTCTCAAGTTTATGAGGATATTAGACATAACTGCCTGCTGATCATTGTATTTGCTATAAACAATGCGTTCATTGTCAATGCAGATGAAGTTCAAGTGAGCGGGGTGTTGGGCATGTCTGGTGAGTTTGAATTCAATAACAGCACTGATGGTAATGCAAAGGAGGTGAAGTTTGATATTGACCTGTAATGCCTCTCTTTGAAAGTTAATAATTTTTACTTGTAACAGAACAATGAGAATATTCAAAGAACAAAAAAGAAAAAGGTGCTTATCACTTCTACACCAAAGTTTTTGGTGAAGTTCACCTCACCAAGGGTGGAATTGCTGTGAGTAGTGAGCACTGCTGAAATATGGCCAACCAAGAGATATATTTGAGACTGAGATGTGGACATTGAGGTAGAGCTAAAAGAGGAAATAAAAAATTTAAGGTTGTGTCAGAGAGATAAGGTGCAAAGTGGCATCATGAACATGCCTAATAATCAGTGTCTATTGATGCATATTTATAATTTGACCTCCTACTGCATCTACATTACCTCACCAATTGAATTATATTTCAGCCACTAATGATGCTGATCAGTGATCCTGCCATCCTCACTTCTTTCTTCTTCCTCTCTCTCTACTTCTAAATTTCACCTCTCCACTGTTCAATCAATACTTTGGGAATAAAATTGAGTCATCATCTTTATTTTTAGAACTCACCATATTTACACTGATGAATAGTAGACTACACCAATTTGGTGATGAAGAATACCTTGATAGCTGGCTTTGATTCTGGTATGAGTCTTATTTTCTTCTTTCATACATTTCTTACTTTCTAAATCCATTCAGATAAAGAAATAGACAATGACCATCATTTGACTGATGATGCAAAAGAGACACCTATTCCTACACAGATTGATTCTGCTGCTGATATCATTTGCATTAGCAAGATGCTGATCACCAGTGAGCAAGAGGTCTTGAACATGCATAGTATATTTTCTTTTGCGATTCAATGGCAAATTAATTACTTATTATTCATTTAGTTTAGGGATTCAGTAGGTTCACTGTTTGTAATATTCTGTTGTGCTGACATCCATATTTTAGATTTTGACAATGGTTCACTAGTGGCAGCTGTCACCAATGGAACTGCAATGAGTAATTTTTTTTCTCCAGAAGTTAGTTGCTTTATTGATATTCTGGCCCTACCTCCTGAAGTTCATTCACTGATAGCCCCTATTGCCAGTGTGTCACTGAGATCATTAGTCCACTAATCATCACCGATCAGGCTGGAACATACTGATGAGTCAATTGTTCTATTTTATTGGCTTTGCTTACATTTTTTTAGTTGGACAGAATCAATCCATGCAAGAGGATGGAATAAAGCAACAGGCACTTTATGTAGTGTATGATGAGTTGCACTAGTTGTATGAGATTGCAAAATATCAACAGCAGGTGGTCAATTGGTTGGAAAAGATGAGGTATATCATGTAAATATGCTTCACAATACTACACATTGTGAATAGATGGCCATAGTATTCTGTGAAATATTATTCTTGCTTTTGTGTGTTGTAGAGCACAAGGGTCTGAGATAATCACCAATGAGCACAATGACATATATTGGATTCTGCTAGACCCAGTGATCTAAAATAATCACTAGTGAGCACAATAATATATATTATATTGAGCTGGGCCTAGCAGTCTCAGATGCTCACCAGCGAGCACAGTCATACAGTGTATTGAGCTAGGCCTAGCAGTCTCGAACATTCACCAGTGAGTACAATAGTATATTATATATAGCTGGGCTCAGAGGTCTCAAATGCTTGCTGGAGGAGAGCTCAGTAGTATAGTGTATTGAGCTGGGCTTAGCAGCCTCAGATGCTTACTGGCAGGCAGTAGTATATTGTATTTAGTTGAGTCTAATTATCTCAAATGCTTGTTAGTAATTACAATAGTATATTGTATTTAGCTGAGCCAAACTATCTCAAATACTCACTAGTGAGCATATTAGTATATTGTATATAGCTGGGTCCAACTGTCTCAAATGCTCGCTGGTGAGCTCAGTAGTATATTGTATTAAGTTGAGTCTAGCAGTCTCAGATGCTCACTGATGAGCATGGTAGTATATTGTATTTAGCTGAGCTCAATAGTATCAGATGCTCACCGGCGAGCATAGCAGTGTATTATATTTAGCTTGGCCTAACTATTTCAAACACTCACTAGCAAGCCCAATAGTATGGTATAATGAGCTGGGCCCAGTGCCATCAGGCACTCACCAAAGAGCCCAGCAGCCTTAGATGCTCACCAGTAGGCAGTAGTATATTGTATTTAACTAGGCCCAGTGGTATCAGATACACACCAGTAAGCATAATAGTATATTGTATGTAGGTGAGCCCAACTATCTCGAATGATTGTCAGTAAGCTCAGTTATATATTGTATTGAGCTGGGCCCAGTAGTCTTGGATGCTCACTAGCGAGCATAGTAGTATAGTGTATTGAGCTGGGCCCAGCAGCTTCAGATGCTCACCAGCGAGCATAGTAGTATATTGTATTTAGCTGGGCTTAATGATGTTAGATGCTCACTGATACAAACTACATGGAAAATACCATCACTGTGATTGCTGTCATAGTGCTGAGTAGGGTGCATTCATTGCAGCCAATGCAACTGTCATAATTACATCTGGCAGATCTATTTTCAGCAGTAGATCCATTCCCTCTCATCAGTACAATCATTTCACTTACTGTTGACATTTCCCTCTCTACAACAGTAGAGCATGCTACATAGATTATCCATAAATAATAAAAATACCTGCTTTATTTTTTATTCTACATAATTTTCACAAAGATCTATCTTCTATATTCAAAAATTTAAATACTATTAGCAATACATCAAATGCCACATGGCTGCTTTAGAAATACATTTACAAGAGGAGTGGAGATAGTACTAGGAACAAAAAAAGGAACAGAAAATAACTCGCTCACTACAGAAAAACCATCCATCTACAAATCTACCACCTGCTAAACTGCCACTCATCACTGTAAAACTGCCACTCAAAAAACTACCACCTGTTGTAAAACTGCTGCTTACAAAACTATCATGCATTACTATAAAACTGCCACATGCTTAACTACTGCCCATCACTATAAAAGCACTGTGCATCACTCTGCCCCCTTCATCTTGCATCCTCAGTCGAAGCAGTCAGGCTTAGCACTAATGTTAATATAATTTACATGTGCAAAACCTGCACTATCTAAAGCATGAGTGCCACTATCTACCACAGCTGCAGGCAAATAAATCTACAGGGAATTCAGCCACTATCAATATCATTACATTTGCCATCAACTTCTGCCAGACATCAGAACTCTTTGCCTAGAGGGATTGAACATATTGCTCTATCTTGAGACTTCAGATGCTGTTTGAAAATTTCTTGTTCTTGTCCGATTCTTGAAAATTGCCAGTGAGCCACAAGAGAAGTGCACATTCTGCCAGAGTGAAAAAAAATGTTAGAATATATTGTATAAGGCAAAATAAACTTACACTGCATGTTGCCAATGCAATGGCCCTTACAGCTGGCATATTGAGTCTTTTAGCAGGTGGGATGGTCATTATCACACGAAGATGATGTCACATAGAGTGTAAGACAAAATTGGAATGGAAAGCACTGACATGCATCTATGCCACTATCTTTAGTATAAATTCTGATATAAAAAGCTAAATGACTCACCTTTTAGATCTTAGCAATGCTCATATCAATGCTTCTTCATAAAAATAGCAGTTCAGATGCTTCTTCTTCTTGAGGAGTGGCATATAATACAAACTATGCTCTATCATCAGGACCCATGAGCACATCTTCATGCCCTCAATTCCATCCATGGCAAAATTCCTGTGCCACTCATAGATTCATTGAATACACTGTGAATCATCAGCAGATAAATGAATATTTGACAATTAAATACTTATTACTCCAAATACTGGCTCCCCTTTCAATGCAATAATATGAGGGATGTCAGAAAATATCTGATCTCAAAGATCTTGCATGGGCATGATGAGCTCTATATTTTAAGGCTCGATTAGTGTCCCTATAAAATCAAACCACATCAGTAAGAACTTCTCATGCTAATGAGGCAAACAATTCTGAGGAAGGTCTGTATTCGTCTAGACCTTGGCTACAGTATGAGACTTTGAGTCAGTTTGTAGTTGAATTTCAGATGTAAGACTTGATGCATCACTGCTTGTCTTTATCAATGCAAAAGTGGCAGCAGGTGCAGCATATACTATAATTTTAGTCATCACCTATTTTCAAAATATTGCCACTTGATTAAAATTATATTTACTTAACAGACTTACCTTATTTTCAAGCATCTTGCTCACTGTGTCCCCCTCACCTTCCAATACATGTCTGTTCTCACCTTTCCCCTTCTCCTTCACCTCACTCTCCATCTTCTGATTTTTTTCCTCTAACTCACCTATCACCCAATCAACTCAGCCAGCTTATGTGGCTGCCTCTTCACATCAGCTTCCAAACTAGCAGCTTCAGCTTTATCATCTTCATCTTGGAGATTTCTATCCCTAAATGTCAAACTCATGTCAGAATTTAGATCATAAGGGTCTTTGTTAAAAAAAAAGGTCAGCGAGAGCAGCCTTGATATTGGCAATATGAATGGGGTCAGTGAAGGTAGTAGAAGAGGAAGTCACCAACACTTTAAAATCTGAGTTAAAGAAGTCTTTAATCTTGAAGGGAGCAGACTGGATAAGTGCTGGCCACTTAATTATACTAATAGTTCCTTTACTAATTCTGCCACTTGCTCCCTTCAAACTGATGACTTCGTCTTCAAAGCTTGACTTGACCTCAATAATGTCATTGTCAAAAAAATCTTCAAGTATGTTTTTTCTCCATCCATGAGCTAAACTGAAGGGCTAATTTTTTGCTTTCTTTCTGCTTATTTAGCTGCCCCTAAACCATAAGGTGTGACCATCAATTTATTAATTAATTAATCAAGATAAGGGCTCACGCTATAGCCTTCCTCTTGCCATCTCTCTTCTCCTCAACACTCTTGCTAGTCTAAAGTGCTGCCTTTCTAGCTCAAGCCTTCTCGATAATCATCAAAAGCTCCTTCTTATTATCTCTTATCTCTCTCTCCATCATCTCTTCATCTTTATCACAATGATCACTCTCATCTACCTTTGTCAGCACTAAGTTCATGTCTTCCTCATTCTCTTGGATTAAAACTGAATATCGATAGCTAATAAGTGATGATAAAATTTACCATAACTATGAACAAGATCTCAAGTTAGCACTTTAAGGATGGCAAAGGTTATCGCAGGTGGGCAAGATAATGTCTTACTTGTTGACACAGATTGCTGCTGATTAGCTTAATTTGTATGCTCTGTCATTGAATTTGAATAGATAAACAGACATCATTGTAAGGTATTTACAAAGTTTACTATTTATTACCACTTAAGGATTTGTAAAGTCTCATTAATACAATGGCCTATATTTTAATTGGAGGTTTGCAAAGTGCCCATATATTATAAATGGCTTTTTATATATTATTTTTATATGTTATTTATTATATTATCTCTTATGTTTTTTTCTTATTTTTTTTCTATGTTTTTTCTTATGTTTTTTTTCTATGTTTTTTTTTCTATGTTTTTNTTATTTTTTTTCAATGTTTTTTCTTATTTTTTTTTCAATGTTTTTTTTATATGTTTTTTTCTCATGTTTTTTTTCTATATTTTTCTTATGTTTTTCTTATGTTTTTTTATGTTTTTTCTTATATTTTTTGCCTATGTTTTTTTTCTTATAAATAGATTTATATATAGCTGAGTATAATAGATAAGCCAATGATGCATGCTGTCACAGAAACAACAAATAAAGATAAAAGAATAAACAAGATCTAATATGATAACTGAGAACGCACGCTATAAGACCATGCTTATACAAATACAAAATGTGTAAACAAACAATAGAGCCAAAATAGATCTAAAACTAAATAAGATTGACTGACAAGAACAGCGTGGTTGGTGCTTATATCTCTTTAGAATTAATAAAATAAAAGCCTAACATACTACTGATAGTATTATTATGTGAAACAATACAATACTATTAT